>PVJD01015374.1:0-25199 GCA_004026545.1 Mormoops blainvillei | reverse complement strand
GATCCAGAAGCACAGAGGCCCACAGAATATACCATTCATCCAAGGAGTCCCTTTACAGCAAAAGAGGTAGGCATGGACCTGTGACCAAAGGATCACTGTTCATATCACAACACTACACCAACTGGAAGCAGTGTGCCTCACAGAACACTGGATCAGTTGTCGAAAAGGCAATTAAGTGCCAGCTCAAAGGCAACACTTCGAAGGATAGAGAGGCATTCTTTAAAATGTGATATGAATTAATTCAGAAATCCCTATATATCTGTTTCCCAATAGAAAGAATATGTCTATTGTCATCACTTTCAAGAACCTGCTGGGGGATTTTGTGCTTTCTAGTCCCATAACTCTGTGCTGGAGGTCCTGGTCCCCAGAAAAGTCACACTCTTTCCAGGGGACACAGCGAGGATCTTGCTGAGTGGTCTTGGCCATGACGAGGCATGGGCTGGGCGGGGGGTGGGCACTAAGGCAACCTTATTCTGCTGACGTGTGGGAAGATGTCGAGTGACGTGTGGGAAGATGTCGAGTGACGTGTGGGAAGATGTCGAGTGGCAGCTAGTTTGAAGATTGCATGCTGGCCTGGTCAAATCTTTGTCAGAGCTCTGCTGCAGTTTGTCTTTTTCTATTCTCCCACCTTCCTGCATTATTGTCTAGAGACTTTCCTCCAGCCTACTCCCTTAAAAATGTTCTTGTACTTCTGATCCAGCCTTGGGATCTGCTTCTTAGAGAATCTGAACTAAATCACCAGAATAAAATGTTATCTGTTTTAATGTTTTCTTTCCCAGTTATTTCCTTCGATATGTTAATGTTATACTCAATGACCATATGAAAAGTATATCTCAAGTGTAATTATTCATAAGTGATCATTTGGGTAGGATTGAACTGCATTGAACTGTAGATGTTCATTCGGTTTGTGAGAGCACGTAAAGATGGTAGATTTCCAGCATATTCTGGGAGGGAGGGCATTCAGGGGATTGTTAGTATTCTCTCTGTCCGTCAGAGCTTGCTTTTGTTTTGATTGTTTAATGATAGATTTCAGTTGTTTTAAATTAATTGATTGAAATGACTATTTGTTTAAAATTCAACAGTGGAAAAATATAAACTTTCATCAATAATATTTTAATCTATGATTTTCCAAAAATTTTCCTTAAGATACAGAAGGTCCTTAAATAACATAATTTCCTTCAATGTCTTTTTTGTTATATCATTGATGAGAAAAAGAAATGATTCTTGGTGGGGCCACTGCCTGTGTGGGGTTTGCCCATTCTCCCATGTCTGTGTGGGTTTCCTCCAGAGACTCTAGTTTTGTCTATATCTCACAAATGTGCATGTGAGGTGAATGGCCTTGTTGACATTGTCCCAGTGTGAATGTGGGTGTGTGTGATGTGCCCCGCAATGGAAGGGCGTCCTGTCCAGTTTGGGTCCCACCTGGCACCCTGAGCTGCCAGAACAGACTTCAGCCTCCTTGACACTGAACTGATCATCTTACTTGTTTTTATTCATCTTTCTTAAATGTATATATGTCTCACATTTATTTCAATGTTTAACATAAGAAGTGTTTTAGGTTTTTATTTTGATGTTTGGTGATGTTTTGTGACCAGATATATGCCGCAGGAACTTTAATTTATACCAATTAGCCTAAGGTCAAATTAATTTCATTATGTGTCCTTTTGCTACATGTCATAGATTCCAAGAACCTATCAATAATATGAAGGGAGGTGCCTTATCCCTAACTACTGCAACAGATCTGTAAAAAATTCCTGAAAAACCTCTTGTTCTCTGATAAAAATTATTATCTCTAACTTCTTTCCCCCCTGAAAAGTAGAGATTATGAGATGGGTTCTTTCCCAGAGAAAGAACCTGAAACCTAAAATAACAAAACAAAAAAACAAACAAACAAAAAGTTGACAGCAGTCTTGTTAGACCAGGAGCAAAGTAATTCAAAGGGTGGGGAGGGTAAAATTTTATAGTAATTTTTAAATATTAACCACAATTTTCCCTGTATTTTCTTCCTGATATTAACATGTATTTTCATATGATTTAAGTTTGATTTAACTCTCAGTTTTTCCTACATATGCTCTTTAAAGAATTTTGGGTTTTATTTTTGTATCAGCAGGCCAGTGTCTTTTTGCTTCTTTTCCCATTATGAATTGTATAGTGCCTTGTGAATATACTGTCTATTGTATTTTAAGTTTTTGACTTAATTGTTCAAGGAGAATAATTGCGTCTTCACAGGTACTTTATGTAGTTAGTAAACTTTCAAGATCTGACATTTCAGTAAAGCAACATACACTTACCAGGTTTACTACGTCAGTCCCAATATTAATGGTATTTAGGAACCATCAACAGAGAAATTAAAAAAACTACTAATTTTTTAAATCTTCACTTAAAATGTTAACAAAATATTTTTAAGGACTTATTTTTCTTAAATCACTCTTCTGAACATATTAAATATGATTTCAAGTAAATTGTTTCCATTGCCTTTGTTAAAGAAATCACACACTAAGCAGGCTGGGACATGAGAATTTACATTCACAATTACTGCCTTCTGGGGTATGTACTAGCCTCTCCTTTCTAAAATGCACCTTTATGCTGCAAAACTTGTTTTATTTTACAGGGATGATCATGCTACTCAAATAGGTGAAGATGTCTTTGTCCCAGATGCTGACTGCAGCCCTGTAGGGACACTGTCAAAGCACATATGTCACAAAAGAACTTAGTGGAACAAACTGAATGAGAAACAACCTCAAGGTCATTACTAATGTAAACACGGAGAAAGAAGTCTCATGAACAGGTATGTGCTATTTTCTGGGTCCAGAATTAGTACTGGAAAATATTTTGTTAAGGTTATTTTTCCTTGAAATAGGACAATTCAATCTTGTTTGCTTTCCCCAAAACTTCTACACAGATGGTAAAATCTTTATTGAGAGGATTTATGGACTAAGTTACTCTATTAAGGGTTCTTTTAGGACTTTACATAGTGTCATTTTTCTGAATATTTCCCAGACACAAATTGGAATATTAATATTCTAATTCATGTTTCTGTTTAAAAGCATAAAACACCCCTTCGGTATGGCAAGTTATCGTTTACTTAACTGCCATAGAACTTTACGAATGAAAAGAGAAAACTTCACCATTTAGAATGTCTACTCTTTTTCCCAAATAAGAAGCATTTGCAGTGGATGATTAGGGAGGTAATCACTGTCACCTCTAATAGATGTGGTCTGAGAAAGGGGCTCCACCCTTCCAATCACAATGCATTAACATTTTTCATGTAGGACGGTAATAATCATTTAGCATGTTTTCCAGAGGACAATACGTAGATAACTCACATTCCTTAAGCAGCCTGGCAGGGATATCTTAACAAGGGTTCCGTAACCTCAGTGTAGAATTAAATGCCAGGAAGCTCCTCCCTATGCAATCTCACCAGCATCATGGCTCTGAAGCACATTGGCCAGCCAGCTCTGTGTAGTATTACTGATCAATATTCTCTCAAATGGACACACAAAAAACAATTCTCCATGGGCCTCAAAGACTCCTTTGTGTCTACAGTGTACAAACTAGTGTATACACATATGGTCACATCTGAAGCGTTGCAAAATTATGTGGTCAAAATGTCCTCTGCTTTTTCTTAACACCTCTTTTTGGGGCATTAAATTAAAAAAAAAGATCATTAAATAGTAGACATTAATGGTGAAAACATTTAATTTTTAAAGTATGTTTAATAAAAATGCTATTGGTCTAAAATAGTTAACAGTAATAAAGTTGAAACCCCTAATCTCCAAAATAGAGATATGATGCAGTATTCTTGAAATCTCCTAAAGAACCTTCTGCAAGCCTGGCTTGCTTAGCCAATGACGTAGATGTCATTAGAAAGAACTAGGGAGAGACTTGGCTGGCCAGGCAGCTGGCCAAAGTTGCCCTCCCTCCGTCATCACATTGGCAACTATGAAAGCTATCTCTTTCTTCATGTCCATGTCTTTGAGCCACAGCTACAAGAAAAAGAAATGGGCGGGCCGGGGTTGTGTCTTGGCAAACTTTTAATGAACTAAAAATGAAATAAAATGGAAAAAAAATTGGATGACTCATTTACTATTATTTTTAGTGATTGCAAATAATTCTTTTTCTGTCAGCACTAGATATGCATCTGGAATTTTTTTAGGTAGCCTGGCTTCACGCGGAGCTCACTCCCTGCTTCTGGGCAGCTTCCTTTAGCCGTCAATACAAAAATAAGAAGCCACGTTAAACTCACAGGCTCTTTGCTGAAGGTCAAGATATGGAGCACCGTAGAAATGTTACTTTAGTTAGATTTTGTTCACTTCATATATATTTTATATAGATCAATATTTTATATCTTTCAAAACCAATGTTTTTCTTCTCTCTTTCTGTTTCCATTGGTTGGATACAGATGGAGGCATGTGATGTGAGAGCCTGGGTTTTCTCTATCACGGGATGGAAGAAGGTTCCCTGCTCACCCAGACTTCTGTGCTGGGACAGTGCATGAGAAATAAAGCTCTATGCTGTTAAGACTGTAACATTTTTATCTTTTTGAAACTGCAACTAGAATTATTCTAATATACTTAGGTCAACAGTTTCAACACTTATTTTTACATTATTTTGAAATACTGTTTTTTTTTCTGTGGATTTATTTTGATACTTGGACTTCATGGCCAGCATAACTGAGAAAGAAACTCCACAAAATTATATGTAAATCTAAAGCCAGGAAGTGCATCACTGTTCGTACTTACTGGGTTTCAGTACTGATTTTTCTGTGCCATTCATCTGCTGCAAAGGGTTTTTGTTGTTCTTGTTGTTGAAATTCAGCTACTATTTATGCCAATCAGTTGTCTTGAAAACTAATGGGGAAGATGTTCAATTTTTATTTTAGCAAGCAGAATGAATACTTATTGAAACTATTCATCTGGAGTTTTTATGGTGGTTAGAAAACTGTTTCCATTTTTTAACTCTATATTCAAAAATATTTTTTGTGGGTGGCACAGGCAGTCACAATAGTTCAACTTAACAACTTTTCGACCTTATAATGGTACAAAAGTGATACGCATTTAGTAGAAACAACACTTCCCATTTTGAATTATGATCTTTTCCCAAGCTGGTGATTGCAGTACATACTCTCTTATGATCCTGGAGCCAGTAGTGAGAGGCAGCTCCCAGTCAAGCCTTTGGTCATGAAGGTGAACAATGGACCCTCCACAGTGTACTGTGTTGCCAGTATTTTTTTGGATATTGTGCTCTGAGTACATTTAAGGTAGTCTAAGATAAGCTATGATGATCTGTAGGTTAGGGGTATCAATGCATTTTCGACTTACAATATTTTCCACTCATGATGGGTTTATCCAGGTGTAAACCCATTGTCAATTGAGAAGTATTGGTGTTTTTTTTTTGTAACTAATATCATAATGGGGAAATATTTCCAGATATTCATTTTCAAAATTTTCTTTCTATGGCATGGATTTCTTTTTGAAAAATAGTAACATTTTATACACTTTTGAAAGTCACTTTAATCTTTAGAGTGATTAAATGCATTACTTTTAAAAAATATATTTGTGCTTGGTAGCATAACTTCTAATAATATCAATAACTTGGAAAATATCTACAAATTTTGAATACCATGCTTTTAGCAAAAAGAAAGTAATGCTTTTAAGCTGAATAACTCTTTTAAATGCTTTGTCATGAAATAAGTCAATTGTGTTAAAAATATTTAATGATCGCTCCCTGTTTCATTACAAAAATGTTATAAATAGTCTACCAGGTTTTCAAGATCATATTTTATAATCTAACTATACACATATAAATATAGATGTCATACTGCAGAACTTTGCGCATTCCTGGTTTCAGCTACTTTGCTACAATGAATAATTCAGTGAATAAATATTGTGAGAGTTTCTAGCTTTGTATCTAATCCTGATGTCTTTTTTTATTCCAGTCAAAGCAACTGCTTCATTAGGATTACACTTACGCATCTTTTCCACAAAATACGATTTTTATTACAAAGATTATTCACTTTGCATATCTTCTCTGGTACCTCTTTCCTTTCTTTGATCCACAAATGAAGTGGTTTTTCTTGCATATCTTAATTGCTTCGAAGGCTATTGAATACCACAGCTATAACATGCTAGAAACACTTGTGTACTTCCATCTAACTGTATAGTTAGCATTTGTTCAAAACTGCATTATTTATTCTAATATGCGCTTTTTCAATTTTAAGCAATATTTGCTATGTGTATTCTAGTAATATGAGTATTTGCTCACAAAGGAATACACTTTAGTTTGTCTTCATGTTCTTGTCCATTTGTTGCTTTAGTCACTTTTGGTTGCTGTAAGAGGAAAAACAGATGGTTCTCCAACACTATTTGGCTTTTTGCCTTCTGCTATCAGAAAAAGAAAACAAAACAAAACTTTAAGCCTTTAGCATATAGTTTGATGAAGTTCTATAAAATATGAATTTTATGTTAAATAATTTTAACTTGGTAAAAATATGTAGACATTTGTTTTTTTTTAAATGAACCATTTGTTAGTTTTTTAATACCTTGTACATTTTCATGCCTTGGCTGCGTGTTACTTTTTGCTGCTATCCGAAGGTACCATATCACTTTAAGAAAAATTTTATTGTTAAAGATAGCGAGTGCACATCTACAGTCTGAGCAACATTCTTGACAACTTAGTGGGGTTGTTTCGGTTTTGTTTTCTTTTGTGTTGCATGACTTCTTGTCAAATTTCCATTTGTTTTTAACTGTAAAATTGTCAGGAAACATCAGGCATAGGAGGACTGTTAATGCCACTAGTTCTCACTGTGCCGGACCTTCTTCTCTTTAGTCCTTGGTTTCTGAGCAGGATTCTTTTTTAGGGGCCCGTCTGTTTTGAGAAAGTTCATTTAGTTGAAAGTGCATAATAAGATGCCTCATTTCTCCAAAGTTTGACATTTTTTCACTCCCCCTTTTACCCTCTCCTACCTCCCCACACCTCCTTTCCCCCTGATAATCACCATGCTGTTGTCTGTGTCTATAAGTTTTTTTTTCCTTTGCTTCACCCCTTCACCTTTTCCGGCCAGTCCTCCAACCTCCCTCCCCTTGGACAGCTGTCAGTCTTTCCATGTGTCCAAGCCTCTGTTTCTATTTTGTTTGTCAGTTGATTTTGTTTATTAGATTCCACATATAAGTGAGATCATATGGTATTTATTTTTCACTGACTAGCTTACTTTACTTAATATAATAATCTCCAAGTCCATCCGTGCTGTCACAAAAAGCAAGAGCTCCTTCTTTTTTATGGTCACATAGTATTCCATTGTGCAAATGTATCACTGCTTTTTTGTCCACTTATCTTCTGATGGGTACATAGGGGTGCATTTTAATATGTTTATTATTTTTGTATTTAATTACAGTGGCTTTGACTGGAAGTTTGAAAAAGCTGTGTTATCATGTTCTACACACCATGGCCACTCAGAAGGAAGCTTTGTAGTACAGCAGCAAAAAAAAGTGCTTTGGATCACACAGGTACTGGAAATTCAGATTGGTCATCATATAGCCTTTGATGCTTTAAAACGTATTGTCTTCTCCTCCCACTTGCCACATCTGTTAAATGAGATTAATCATACTTATCTTGTGATAATTATGAGACTAAAATGAAATAATATATGTAAAGCCTCCAGCACTTCTAGCCTCTGGCATATAGTGAGTACTCAATAAATAAATGATAATCATTGTTAGTAGTAGTAGTACAATAATAATATTCCTAACTTTCTAATAAAAATCATAGGTGGGTTGCCCTGGCTGCGTGGCTCAGTTGGTTGCAGCATCATCCTATGCACCAAAGTGCTGTGGATTCGATCCCTGGTCAGGGTGCATACTTAGATTGCAGGTTCAATCCCTGGTTGGCGCACATGCAGGAAGCAACTGATCAGTGTTTCTTTCTCACATTGATAGCTCTCTCTCTCTCTCTCTCTCCCCCTTTCCTCTCTCTTTAAAATCAATAAACAGTACCAAAAAACAATCCTCAGGTAAGGATTTAAAAAAAATGATTGGGAGGTAAGGAGAAATAAAACATGGTAATTATGGGGAGAAAAAGAAAACAGTACTGATAATTTGGGATGAGAAGGAATACAGGAGAAGACAGAAATGTCAGTGCAAATTCTGATTCTAATCTCCTGAGCCAGGCCTTTCCCGGTGCTACTCACACGGTTGCCCCATCGTAGAGACGTGAGAATCTTTTCAGATTCTGCGTCTGTTGGGTTTCTGCCACCACTCTTAAAACTCCAGGTAGCTCCACCTACACTCCTTAAACTTACGATAACCTTGTAAAATGTATACACAGACTCACCTTAGCAACAAGAAAAGTAAGTTAGTGCCTACAGAAGTGGTAGAAATGGTGCACAATTTGGAGTTCTATAATTTTAAAGTTCATCGTCCTATCATCCTTATCTTTCTGGAACAAACGTGAGCCAGCCAGCTGGGAAGTAGTAAGCTGTCACATGAATCATAATTTCTCCTGACACAGAAGTCCTGTTTTCCTAAATTCCAAAATAGTCTATGATAGTTACCCTACAAGACGCATACTGGGGCGCAGCTGCAAATTCAGCCTCCCGAAGAGCTCAGAAGGGATTCTAATCAAAGAAGACGAGAAAGGGCCTAGGGCACTCATGCGGTTGAAGGGAGCGGTCAGCTGGTACACAAACCGCAGGTTGGAATCACAAAACTTCATTGCCAAGCAGGAATCTGCTACAGTATCCTGCCCCTCAATGTTTATTCTCTTGCAATTTCAAGGCTATCATGTTTCTGTACCTTCCCTGGTTTTCAGCAGCGTTACCAGTCAGGCTGTGTTTGCAAGTTCTCTGTTTTCTTTGTGGTGTTCAGGCTGACTCTTCAGTTTATAGATCATCTTCAATGGGTCCCTCTATGGAACATTTAAAACTCATGTCTTTCCCACAGGTCTTAGTTCTGTTAAACTCAGCCTTTCTCCAAAATGGTTTGCTTTGAAGTTGTATAATCTATGACCACATCAATCTTATATTGACCTGATTTATTAGCAATTTTGCAAATTTATATATGCCTAATTAGTATTTTAGTAGTTATAATTAGTGGAGTTAGTTATAGATTAGTTTTAATTAGCAGAGTTACTCTGAGATTTTACTTCACAGGAGATGAGAGACGGAGGGACAGGTCATCTCTATGGTGATGTATTTGTTCAGTTTCTTATATGCACATGTGACTAATCTCTCAGTTTACCACTCACAGTGGGACTCCTTCCACTCTGCCATAGTATTGAACAGAAGCGGTTATTTGTTCTTTATATCCCTAGAACAATCCCTTCTTTTTCTAGAACTATTCAGTTTACTCAAAATTTCCAATGTCTTGCCATCTCTTCTTACAGAGAAAAAAAATTACATAGGAATACTTTATAAACAGATATGCATTTGATAGAAAAAAATAAACACTCAAATGGACCAATATTCATCCAATTAAAGTTTGTTAAAGTAAATATGCCCTATGATATTTCCTTCAATTGTATTAAAAGTAGCTCATATACTTTATTTTGAAATTTTCTCTTTTCAAATATTATTATGAATCCACAGCTTTTCATACACACAGATTAATTTGTTGTAATCAATAATAACTTCTTATTGATGCTCAAACATTTATACCCTAAATACCAGTAGCAGTTTTAAGGTGACTCTTTTTCTTTTCAATATTACCCTAGACATTTCTTAAAGTATATTTGCTTACTTGCAACAGTAAGATTCCCGGACCCTCTGGACTCTCTTCTATTCCTCAATATGGAATCAGCTACTCTCAAAGGAGCTGCATTCCTTTATCTGAAAAATAGTTCTAGCAAAAGGTGTGTAATGATGGCCTCACGAGAGCACTGCTGTTGGTCAGTGAACCCAGGTTTACATGACATTCCCAAGGTAACTCTAAAATTACTAAATCATCCTTTTAAAAGATCGTTCCAATATAACAATTGTAATTTGCTATGTTGTTTAGATTTTTAACCCCTAATGTAGAAAATCATGAGTTTCATTGACATGGAGGTTTATTACATCGAACAGAAAAATTATGTTCATTTCATTGTCCGTAAGAAATGTCATAAAAGAGTGAAATGCACAGTGTTACTCAAAGACTGTGATCTATTAGTTACGTGATACAGGTATCCACTCAGGTGTGAAAAATTAATATGCAATGCTGAACAGCGCCTTTTGTAGCTTCATTCCTTTCTTCAAACATGTGCCAGGTGATAAAAAAGAAACTTTCATTATCGCACTGTGTCCTCAATATGCAACTATAAAATAAAAAAAAATTGAATAGAAATGCATTATAACCAAGAATCTTTCCTAATAGAATTCAAAGTATATTTGGTTGTTGACATTTTTCTAAAATAGAATGGTATCTGAGCAGTTTTGCTTCCTGTCAACACTGTTGCTTGTAACATCACAAAGCCCAGTTTTGGGAAAATGATGTAAAGCAGCTAGACTGAATTATCAAGAAGTCTGCCAAGATTCTCTGGCATTTGGGATTTGGCAGAATGTTGCAAAATAATTTTTTAGACAATTCTGGTTTTTGCTACATACCCAAATGTCTGAGAAGTAATTCCAAATGTTCCTCTGACCACAGGTTTTCCTTCACATCTCTTGATTTTGTTACTTTTTCATCTGCTTGGATTAAAACAGCAAGTTACACAAGTTTGGGAAGAGATCTAATGTCATGCTTCTTTATTCTGTTTCAGCAAAAACTTTCAAATTCCCTTTAAAAAGCTAATGCGATTCAAATTAAAACTTTTAAAGGTAAACATTCCAAATATCAGTCATCGTTTTAAAGACTTTATTTTTTATAGCAGTTTTAGGTTCATAGCAAAAATGAGTGGAGTATAGAGATTTCCCATAAACTCCCTACCTCCACACATACATAGCCTCTCCCGCTATCAACATCCCCCACCAGGTGGTATATTTGTTACAATTGATGAGCCTACATTGACATTTCACCTGAAGTTCATAGTTCACATTAGTGTCAACTCGCTGTTTTGCATTCTGTGGATTTAGACAAATGTATAATGACATGTATCCAGCAATGCAGTGTAATCCAGAGTAACTTCATTGCTCTGAAAATCCTCTGTGCTCTGTTTATCCCCCTTCTTCCTTAACGCCTGTCAATTACTGATCTTTTCACTGTCTTCGCAGTTTTGCCTTTCCTGAAATGTTATATAGTTGGAATCATATAGTATGTGCCTTTCAGATTAATAGTATGAATTACCAATTAATAATAGGCTTTCACTTGGTAACATACCTTTAAGTTTCCTCTGTCTTTTCATGGTTTGATATTTCTTTTTTTAGTGCTAAATAATATTCTGCTGTCTAGATATACCGGTTTATCTATTAATTCACCTCCTGAAGGATATCTTGGTTGTTTCCAAGTTTTGGTAATCATAAATAAAGCTGCTATAAACAGCCACATGCAGACTTTTGAATGGATGTAAATTTTCAACTCCTTTGGTTAAATATCAGGGGCGGATTGTGTGGTAAGAGTATGTTTAGTTTTGTAGAAACTGCCAACTGTCTTCCAAAGTGGCTGTTCCTGTTTAGCATTGCCACCAGCGATGAATGAGAGTTCCACATCCCCTCCAGCATCTGGTTTTGTCAGTGTTTGGGAATTTGTTCATTCTAATAGGGGTGTTGTGGTTTCTTGTTGTTTTAATTTGCATTTCCCTGATTACATATGACTTGGGGCATCTTTTATTTGCTATCTGTGTGTCTTCTGTAGTGAGGTGTCTGTTAAAGTCTTTGGTCCATTTTTAAATCGGGAGAACTTCGCAAGTATTCCTCAGCTGTTTTCCTCTCCTGTATAGACAGGACAGGATGGCCAGAGCTGGCTGGAGTTAGTCATTTCCCTCCTGTCAGGTCAGTTAGGCTCCAAGAAAACCCCAAAAGGTAGGCTCTGGTTAATTAGCTTCTCCTGAGGATTGACCTTGATAAGAACAGTGTGCTCTGGCCTATTGCAAAGTGGCCCCTTTTCCTCTCCCTAACTGAAGCCTGAAGGGACTCCCTTCCCCACCAATATCAATTGTGGGAACCTGATTGAACTTCTAGAACTGAAACTCACAAAAGTGTGGGGGCCCCTAATGACTGGGTCTCCTTGGAGTTTTTAACTCTCAGATGTGTCCACTCTGAGCCTCCAGCAATTCACCCATTCCAGTTCAGCTCTTCCTGCCCTGGCATTGGTTTGGTTCCTGTGAAAATTTCAGTTCCTGACCTTCTGCTCTAATAAGTTGCAGTTCTCTGTTTTTTGCTTGTTTGTCCTTCCCGTCCTGCAGGTGTTCGGCAGAGAGTGAAACACATGGGAGGCGTTGCAGCGCTGCAAGCCTGGGGAGAGAAGGAGAGTGCCCCCTTCAAGGAGGACACTCCCGTTCCCAGGTTTCCAGGGTTTTTGTTGAGGCTGGTTATGAAGGGTGCGTAGAATTGCTAACAATTGCATCTGTTCCTGGGGTACGGGAGGAGAGGAGTGAGAGAACGGTCAGGTAATGTTCACCAGGACAACCAAGAGGGAGGGAACATCGGTTCCCCTTCAATGGCCGTGCTCGTGCCAAGTTCCACATTCAGAACTCTGCTCTTGGTGTCACAGGTGCACATACCAAGGGGCCCGAACTCCCACACTTATTGGTCTCTAATTTTGAGGGTAGACCTTTGGTCAATGACCTCACTTCTCTTACAGACCCAAGCAGTATTACTTATCTTGCAGTTTGTTCAATAACTTTTTATTTGTTGTTAGGACAAAACGGTGACTTCCAAGCTCCTTACATGTGGAACCAGAAACTGGAATTTCCTAGGTCATTTTTCAAATTTTTAATATTCTGTACAGCAGATTTTTCTCTTATTCCAATACACTCACTATACACCACTATACGCCAATACACCACTATAGGACCCGTCGCTTGGGAGAAGGATGTATGGATCCCACTTTCTGTTTCCTCTTCTTTTACCAAAGCAGGATAACTATTTACTCCTAATCCTTGAAGTAGTCCTTATTCACATGTGCGAATATCGTTATGGTAGGCAATGCAGAGAAAATTATTTTGTGGATAAGGTTTTCCTCCTCTATAGTGCATCATATGAAATTCGCTGGGCTCAAAGTACTTTGTAACTCGGACCAAAGTTAAGTGTCAAAATGAGTGTTAAAGACATTTTGTATTGGGGGAGTTTAGGGAACGATAAAATAGGGAAGGACACAGGGAGGGGTTTTGGAAGGCTTGGGGCTTGCACGGGCCCTGAGCGAGGGAGAGATGGTGCATTCTGGAGAGAGAAGAGTGGGTACCGTAGATATGGGGAGTAGCAGAGGCCATGAGCATGACATGCCAAGGACGTGTCACAGAGCTGGTTGGTTTGGAGTGAGGAGACGTGTGGGGAAGGAAGTATGGGTGGAGCCACAAGCATGGTGCCGATTATGGAGGGCTACCGAGGACAAGTAAGGGACTTAATGTGCTTTCTATGTGCCAGGCCCTCTGTAGAGCACGCCAGATTTCAGTCCCTCCCACGCCACGCTTTGAGGGAGGCCTGATAGATAAGAAAACTGAAGCATAATACAGTTCATTTGTTTCCACTCGTTTTTGCTTCATTCCCTGAAATAATTCTAAAAAGGTATTATTTCACACATGAAAATTTGTGTTTCATTTGCATATCAATAAGGTTATTTTCATTAGGAGGTAGAAATATTAAAACTTCTATACAATAAAGCCTCTAAATAATAACTATAAAAATAATTATATTATAAAAATTAATGAAATAGATTTAAACTAACTTGTGTGAATATTGAATGCATTCATTTAGAAAGCAATCACATAAAAATCTTATTTATAAAACTTATATGATGTGTCTTGACAGTTTTATGTAGTCCTGGACATTTAGGTAAATTTGGGCTAAATTGGGAATTTGTTTTTGTTATGGAAACTATAATTTTTTTCTAGCTAAATCCAGGAAATATTGAGATCTAAATAATAAGGCTACTGTTACTTCCAGTGGAATTACAACTTCAAGGGAATCTTTGAGTTGCTGATTTAGTTATAAGTAAATATGTGCGAGAAGGTCGAGGTTTATCCTTCATTTATAACCATCTCATCAGGAACCAATTATCTGGTTGAAATGCAAGAAGGACAATTTGTTTACTTCCAGGAAACATTATGATGCTTCGTCACAAAATACACTTTTAACATTCTAATCAAACTAACAAGTCAAATAAGTTACAAAAAGAATCAAAACAAATAAAAAACAAACTCTTCAACAAGCTCTGGCAGTTTAATTTGATGAAACTACCAGAAATTTTGGTCTCTATAACCTCCAATTGACCTATTTCAATTTGTTGCTATCACACTCTGTGCACGTATCAAAGGTGTGCATTTCATTATTACCAATTGGAAGGTACCAAGGGTCCAGGCTCAGGTATATGCCTAGGTGCGTGTTGGCTTATTTTCATTTGACACTTAACAGTAATTTCTTTGTCAACAAGAGGGATGTTATGTGGCTGCAGTAGAGTTATCATCACCCTCTAGTTTCGATCTTTTTTATTTCAACTATCTTTTGATAGTTGAAGATGCAGCCAATGATATACTCTATTGATTGCTAATTCTAAATTTATTTAGTGTTTCTGGGTCTGTCAAAGACTACTAGTTGCCTAATATAATTCTTTTCATAGTCCCTGATTTTGCTTATGGCAGTGATAAGCCCAGCTAACTATTTCACACTCACTGGTCTGCTCTTCAATGTGGAGACTGTCAAAGTTCTGAATAGAGAAGTAGCCATTGGCGGGGGAGGGCGTTGCTGCTTTTTAACAGGAGCAGACTTGCTGGCTTAAACAGGCTTTGTTCTTTCCATTTCCTTTTCCTTTACTCTTGCTTAAAACAGGAGATGGCTCAGCACCAGTATCTTTCTTCAGACCATGAAATTGTGGAACTAACGTTAAAACTGGTGGAGCTAAAGCTAGACGAAAGTTGACACCTCTTTCCAATGACACCATGGAGCCGCAACACATCCTTTGGATCACCCAACTGAGGCCTTAACACTTTTTAAGTGAAAAATAGTCTCCCTTAGTTAAGTCAAAATTGATTCTGAACAGCAACAGGAAGTGTAGCAAACAGGAAAATTAAAAACTAAAAGTGTGACTTAAATGCTTTTCCAATTTTTAAATATAAGATGGTATTATATCATAAACATATGCATCATGATAAATTTGAAAGAAGCCAGACAAAAGAAACACAAGTTATAAAAGTGAAAACATGTAAGAAGCCAGATTTTATGTAGCTTTACTAAAAATTCTATGGGATTTACCCTCAAGTCAGATGGCAGCCAGTGTCTATCACTGTCCCCATTTGATGGAAATCCTAATGGAGAAAATGATTCTTTACATTAGATGGTAAACAACTGAGTCTTTGATTTTCAAAATATGCATGGTCAGAAAAAGGAAAGATCTCTTCATTTGATAGAAAATAACATTATCTGCCAAAATCCTGAAGGTAAATGCCAAGAACCAGATGAGTCAAAAATTTGCTGGCAAAAATAAATGCACGAGTTTCAAAATTAATCACATTTCTGAAAAATGCTTGTGATATATTTTTACTGTTTGTGATCCCTAAGAGCATGACTGTGTTATTAAAGTCAAGTGTCGCACAGTGTACCTGAAACATAAAGCTGGATTCTAAAGGCAGGGCAGCATACTCATCTCAGTATTTCAGTCTGGATTCATAGTGGTACATGTTGGCTCACCTGGGATAGCATTCTCCCGTAGGTAACAAACAGACTTTACTGTTGGCTGGTTAACTAGCAAGAAATCACATTCTCAGGAGATAGAAATGGACCTCAATTCTCTGATGTAGATAAACAGTTCAAAAGGTACACTTGGATTATAGTAGGTGCCCCACTTGCTAATCACTACCCACATACCACTTTTCTCTTCCACATTCTTGGACTATTGCATTAATACAATCATGTCTCAAAGTCTTTTAACTATGAAATCAATCATTTGTCTAATTGTCTTTTTACATTACATCCGATGTGCAAACCAGAATTAAAGCAGAGAAACTCTGACCTGAAGATACAGAGTTACCGAAGAGGAGGGGAGAACCATGTCACATCCACCAAAAAAACCCAGCTACTGCTTATTTGCTTTTATTTGTGAAGTGATGGAAAAGTAATTCTCTGGGAAAAGAGGTTCTGCTTCCCCAATATCTCCCACCTTTGGATGCATATTTGCATGCATAATGAAAGAGCAGGTGAAGATTCATGCATACAACAAACTTCTAGACCGCCAGAATCAAGACACTACGGGGGATACAAAGCACGTTTCTCACTAATGGTTTGTTCCAATTACTGTTGGATTTTTAAAGATTGTCATTTAATTATATTTTGACTCTAACATTCTAATTAATTAGATAATTCAAATATCATGTCTATGCATTTTAGAATTAAACATTTCAAAAAATAACTTGGAAAATCAACTCGGTTTCTCAGTCTTCTTTTTTTTTAATATTATTTAATTCACTGTTGGATTTCGATTATAGATAAATTTCATTTTACTAAACAGTGTTGCATTAAGTAGGTACAAAAAGTATTTTTATTTACATTTTCTAATATTCAAGTAAAGTATGTATCTTGGAGTCATGCAAAATGAATGTCTTAAAGCAGTGGCATATGTGGAGGTGATAAACTAGTCTACATCTGGACTGAAATCTTACCAATATAAGCCACTTGTAAATTGAAATAAAAACAAATATATGGAAATAATATTTTCTGTTGTATCTTGAAACTTAAAATGCAGGCCGCCTCAAGTGCAAGATTCGGGACAGTATAATAAGCAGTGTGAAAATTGCAGTCATTTTCTCTATTTCTCTCCCTTCCTGATTTGTTGCTCAAAATGAACTCAATAAATGTCTATTGATACTTTCTGACATGCAAGCCCACTGAGAATTCCCATGTTTGAAAAATCTATCTTGGAGTAAGAGCAGAACACAAACCTCTTAAACTACAGGATTTCTGAAATCTATGCACTCTTGGGACTGTATTCTCCCCCACCTTTTTTTTTTTTTTTTTTTTGAAAAACAGTGGTGTATTACAATAAACTTAAATAATACTGCATAAAACCCTACCAGTAAACCTAGTATTTTTGATTTTCTCAAAGTGAGGGGCTTCTTTTAAAATTTATAACTAAAAGAGTTAGACACAGATTAAATTGTAGCAATTAATGCAGTTATATTTTAATGTTGTTTTCATTTCATTATTTTAGAGAAAGAATTAAATTCTGCTTTGCAAATCATCTCATATGTTATAACTTAAAAACAACATGAAATTAATCTAAAATAATGAAGGGAGTTAAAATAGTAACTCCTCATTAACTGTCTAATACATTTAACACATCACAAAGTGATATGGTTAACTTAGAGATAATTATTTTAGATTCCAAACACTGTACCATTTTAAACTTCTGGGGGTTAACATAACCTGCTAAAGCCCGCCAAATGCACTACTCCACTGTAATTGAAGAGCACACACCTTGAGGATGCCAAAGGAAAGACGGAACGTCAGGGTGCACCGACTGATTTAAAATAATGTCTTTCATTCCTCTTTATGGCAGTTTGTAAATATTTTTGTGTGTGTTTAACTTGCGTTGATTTCTTTAACTGCTTAAAAATACAACATCAACACAGTTCAAATAATCCTATTATATTTAAGGCCTTAAGAGTCTTTTACAGATGAAAAAACTAAAGTGTAGTGATTCTGAGTTTTACGTGGGTTGAGCTGGTTGGGGCAAGCCAGAATGGAACTCGGATACCCTGAGTCTTGGTTGGGTACTTGAAACTCCACTAGTTGAGAGGTAGTTAGGAATTTTAGGCACTGCCACTGTCAGTGATATACAGTGTTTTCAGAAGCTTCCATGCTCTGTTTAAAGTTCCACTAAGCATATCATTGTTTGTCAGCTGTCGGTACATACACAACCAAGTAAGATGACACATATTGCTATGCAGAAAGACAGGCAGCGTATCTTAGAGAACTAGAAGCCCTATCAATTATCACAGCCTCTAAATACTTGGCATTCCACCAACATGAGCTCATAGGACCACACAGAATGATTTAGAATTGATTTTAAGTTTCAGTAGCTGAGAACAAGCATGCAAAGGGTATGGAAGGAAACCAAAAGTTGGGCAACTGCTTAATCTTATTATGAATAGGATATATGAGAATGAAAGAAAAGTAACATTTTCCTGCAGGTACTTTTTTTCAGAAGCAACAGATCTAAAACAAACAAACAAATAAAAAACCACACAAACACATACACTCACAAAAAAAAAAACAAACCCAGTGGATTATCTATTAGTAATCCAGTTTAATCTTCACATTAATATTTTATTTGTAGAAATAGCAAGTATGCTGTCTCAGGGTTTATATTTTAATTCAAATATGATGTGTTTTAATTTACAGAAATTTCAAATTTTTACATGGTTGAATTTTTAAACTTCTGTGTCTTGATCAAGATATTGTTCCTTCTGGTGAAATAAACGTATTTATTTACCTTTTCTTCTAATACTTCTAAAATTTTATTTTTCACATTTTAGTGTTTTGAATCATGAGACAATATACCTAATTCATGGCAGTACACCTTCTCTTTCCAGGATGTCTTAGTTTAGTTAAGATCACAAAGTAATTTTTAATCAATCCATTTCGAACAAGGGTTTAAAACAAAACAAGTCTTAAATTGGATAGGTGCAAAACCTATGAGAGAATGGTGGTTGACTGGGGGATTTAGTCTGATTGAGGAAGTTAGTACATTGAGGAGGGGGAAGAGCTAAGGAAAAAACAAGATGCTCTACGTTATTTTGATTCACAGGTGATTGGAAAAATGTCTTTAAGATATTTATTTTTAAATATCTTCTTACAGCTCTTTTCGTAAGCTTTTCATATTGAATGACATAATGAAAGGGTTCAGTTCCAAATATTATGACATTTTATGCACACACTATTTAAAACACTTCTAAAATGCCAAAAGAGCATAATGCTAATGAGAAAAAGGTAATTTTGCATCCTCTTGACAAAATTAGGATAAAAAAGATAATCCCTTTTGGGAGGGGAAGTTAAATCTAGAATTAATACACCTAATGAATAGGTATAGTATGTGGAAGGATATACATCCCTAATACAAAAATAATGTCCAAATTTTGTATAAATTGTAAAGTGAACAAAACCTATAAAAGAGAAAACAGATTTTTAGTGTAACAAGAAAACTTCACTTTTTTATCTTTTGTACAAGGATAGATAATATAAATGTTAAATATGCTATCAGTTAAAACTAGGAACATAATATTTAAAAAAATCAATCCATACATTTTTATGGCTATATTCAACAACTAGACGTACTTAAACAGATTTTCTGAGTAGAGGATTACAGTTACCCCTTCATAAATATGCTATATAACTTTAGAATTGAGGTGAGTAAATTTGTCCCTTAGGTCATTTAGTTTCTTCTGGTATTTGTTCATTTCCATATCTTGTGTGACTCATGATCTGACACACAGAGAAGCAACAGCAGTCAGCATGGCAACTTTAGTCGATTATGTTCAGGAACCCAGGCCCTTTTATACCAGATTTTCTAGAGCTGTAAACTTTGCTGACGGGATTCATCTATCCGTGATCTCTAGAAATACCCCCATGAGTGCCAGTAGGGGAGTCCTTGGTGTCTCATTCTTGGTGGCCTGAAGAAGGTGCTTGTTCGATATATGAGATTCCCTTTTTGGGACAAATGTAACTCAAATTTATATTTGCTTGAAAACATTTTTTTTGTCAGAACAACTAAAAAGCAAAACACTAAGATTTGATAGAAAAGAAGTAATTTAGAAATGGTCTTTTTCCAGTGCATTCATATTGATGAGGGGGCTGAGAGACTGGTGAAGGAGCTAAGGAAGTGGTCTTCTGTGTCGAGCCAGAGGATCATTAAGAGCAGATCTAAAACAATAATCTTAGTGGTTATGAAACATACCTTTCCATCAACCCTATCATCATTATCAGCAGAAGTGACCCAAACATGCTTCTATCTGAAATTTTCAAATGTCTCTCCAGACCAAAGCTGAGGCTACAATTGAAAGAAAGATCCCTGTCCTCACAGAATGCAGAACTCAGAGCATAAACAGAATATATACTGCAGGGCAGGATTTGATAGCTCAAAATAGAGGTGGCATACAATCTGCCTGGGAAAACCAAGCAAAGCACCCCAAAAGACATGGATCCTCCTCATCGATTCATGTGCCAAGTTTATGCACTGATTGTCTACAGCATGCCAGTACAGCCACACCATAACAGTAACAATGCCATGTGGTTAAGTGAAAAGGTACAGATACATGTAGGCAGATTTAGGAAGCCACTTGAGGCTTATCCAGTCCCAGGTGGAAGAGCAGTCAGTGGCAGCTTCGTAAAGAGGAAATGCTTGAGCTGAGTGCAAAAACTGTGGCATCAAATGGGGAAGGAAAGATAGAAATGAGTCTATACAGAAGGCGCATTCTAAGCAGAGTGGAGAAGAGAAGAAAGAGACTTTGAGAGTAGTGATTAAAAGATTGGGAGGTAGGAGTCTAAGTGATTAAAGGCACAGAAATGAGAAAATGTAAATCAGTTGATGCATACTGAATGAGGAGTCTAGCACGTTGACGCACAGGATGAAAGCAACTGTGCTACTGTAAAAAGAGTGAGCAGGTGTGTGTGTCCTCTTGTGAGATGACAGAAAAGTGAGAGGCTTGAAAGTCACATGAAGAAGCTGGTCTTATTTTCTACCCAAGGCTGGCCATATGATCAGGGATGCTGTTGAGAATGGGATCTTACAACAGTATGAGTGATGATAGGCAAGGGAATGAGTTGAGGATACCATGACTAGCTGGAAGCTAGTACAATATTCAAGCAGTTTGGGTGACTGATGGGGCCAGTCTGTTTCAAGGTGGCAGTAAGGGGATGGGATGCTTGAAAGATATTGTAGAGACAAAATAATAGCAGATTGCATATGGCAAGAGGGAAATGTCAACAGGGGCTGGAGTTTCTAGCCAATCTGTTTGACACATTGAAGTAGAGTGGAATTCTACAGATAAAGATTATGAGTCTGGCTGTACATGTAAAACATTCTGCATATAGGTTGGTGAAGGGTAGTCAGACCTGAAGATAAGAGCTTTCTGTGTACAGATGGACTTAAGTCATGGGAATGAATGAGTTTGCCATGGAAAAACCTCTTCTTGGTCTTTGCCTTTCCTAAATCTTTCCCTCCAGCTTCTCTTTATTCTAGATGTATAATCTCTCCCTATCCAATCACTTTGTGGATTCTACCAATCCTAACTGCTCAATTATTGAACTATTTTATAATTTTTCCTCAGTGTTGTGCTGTTTAATTCTAGCCATGTGTAGATATTGGGCATTTGAAATGTGTTAGTTTGAATTAAGATGTACTGTACTACAAAAACTTGTACTTTGTAAGAAATAATAAAATATTTAACATTTCAGTACTATTTAATATGATCACATGTTGAAATAATTTTTATGCATTTAGTTAAATAAAATACATTATTAAATTAATTCCCTTATTTTATTTTATGTACTAACTTACAATAATAATATGTGGCTTGTGTTATTGCTATTCTAGAGTATTAACACTGTATTATGATATAACTTGAGAGTAAGATAAAAACTTTTAAGATAACTTATGAATTAGAACATTTATAACCCCCTCTTTTTGAGCGCTTCAACTCCTACCTTCTTCCTGTAAACTGTGCTGCCCCAGTGTGTAAAATCTACCCGTTTGGAGATTCTGGGCTCTGTTAACGACATCACCTAACCACTCCAGAGTAGGGTTATCAGATGTCTGGGTCTATTCTGTATAGTTAGTGCTTGAAACAAAGTTGGGCAGTGGCTCGCTATCATACTAGTTACCAAAAGATAAAAGAGACCAGATTTGAGGATTTTTCCATGGTACACATGCTTCTAGCTTCGCCAGTTTCAAACTACCAATAGTTCATCAGCTGGCTTGCAGAATTCCTGGATATTTGCCAATGGTCTATCGTAAGCCAGTTTGAGCAGGCTCTCACTTTTCAAATTCCCTCAGGTGCCAAGACATTTGTTGAGCTAAAGAGTCAGTCTGACTCTCAAGCAGTGTAGCCTAATAGAGCTTTCTGCAACAATAGATTGGTTCTATTTATGCGCTTGTGGCTACTGAGCACTTGAACTGTGGTCAATGTGATGAAGAAATGAATTTTTAATATAATTTTATTTTTATTAATTTAAATGTAAGCCAACCACACGTGACTAGTGGCAGCTATACCGAACACGTCGAGTATGGAAATATACAAAGCAGACAGAAAGCTCCGATTTTTTTAAATGTAAACATTACCCCGTTTGTAAGAAGAAGAAGAGAAAGAGAGCCAGAGGGACAGACAGTGAGAGCACACACTAATGTTCAAGCCCCAAAGTAACGTGACCATGATGGCTATAGTCTTCTGCTGTCTTCCTCCCAAAGAACACCAATTTTGACAATCATACAAGAAAAGAGTAACTTTGTAGGGCTCAGGGATCCAGCCAGTTTCCATCAGATCATTGAAGCAAAAGGAAAAAGAAAAATTCAAAGATTAGATGCACAAGAGAGAAAGAGGAACAGTTTCACTTTGCCTACATCTCTCCTCCCCATCAGCAGCACAGCTCATTGCCAAGAGAGACCTCCCTCAGCCTTCAGTTTTGCCCAGGGGGGAAAGTGAGGGCATATGAGTGAGTACCCAGTTTCCCCAGCTGTACAGGATGTTGTTAAAGAGGATCACTTCTTTCTTACCACATCTAGAATACTGGGGTGGTCTATACAACTGAAGAGTATGGAGAGGCTGAGAGCACAGAAGCCAGGACTCAGAACTCATGAAAGGGACTCAGGTCTGTTCACTTCATAGACTCTAAATCAGGAAGCTCACCAATGAGCCACTCCAGATGGCTCTCTTGTAAAACTCCCCAATTGGCCCATGGTGCCCCATACTCCATGCAGCTCCCTCACCCCTCCAACACACACTCTTGCCAAACTCCCTGAATACACTCCTGTGGGTATTGAGTGCAAGCCTCTGCAAATGGCTAGTGAGTGTGGCTAGAAAGCAGACCTGACTCTGTAGGACTGGGAGAAAGCACTCAGGCTTAAGCATTCAGTATTCCCCTGGGTGGGGGAACAGGAAGCTATCTGCACAAAGCCTGGCTTTGCAGAATCCAGAGAAGGCACACAATCTCAGGAATCACCCCTCCCCCACCACCCCGCCAAGAGGGAACAAGGAGTGTGGAGAAAATCTCAGAATCCCAAGCAGGGCTGACAGGGGAAGGTATTTGTCTCCTGAAACCAGAGGAAAGTGACTACTTCTTTGAATGGGAAGACAGCAATGTTAGACTTTAAGGAACATTAAAAAATCAAGGAAACATGGAACAACCAAAAGAACACGATAATTTTCTAGTAACTGATGCCAAAGAGATGGAGAGCTATGAATTGTCTCATGAAAAATTTAAAACAATTGATTTAAGGAAGTTCAAGGGGTTACAAGAAAACAGAGACAATTTGATAAAATAAAGAAAACGCTGTTAATACATGAACAAAATGAAAAATTTAAAGGAGAGAGAAATGGAAGAGAAACAAACATAAATTCTGGAGCTGAAGAATTTAATGAATAAATAAAAATGCAATAGAGAGCATCAATAACACATTTGATCCAAGAGAAGATTCTATAAGCTTATTTTTTCAATAATTTTTAAAATTAAATGTGTTGGAGTAACATTGGCTAATAAGACTGTATAGGTTTCAAGTGTACATTTCTATGATGCCTCCTCTGTATATTGCATTGTGTGCCCAACACCAAAGCCAAATCTTCTTCCATCACCATGTATTTGACCCCCTTTACCCTTTACTACTCCCCCAGACTCCTGCCCTCTGGTAATCACCATACTGTTGCCTGTGTCTTTGAGTTTTTGTTTGTTAGTTTTTCTTGTTTGTTTATTTGTTTTCAGCTTTACATGTCACATGATGATATTATATTGTTCTTAACTTTTTCTGTATGACATTTCACTTAGCATGATATTCTCAAGATCCATGTATGTTGTCACAAATAGCAGTATTTCATCTTTTCTTATGACTGAGTAGCATTCTACTATATGTATGTATCACATAGTCAAAAACCCCACAGATGTGTGAAGATTAAACAACATGCTACTAAAAAATGACTGGGTCGAAGAAGAAATAAAAGGTGAAAACAAAAGATATATAGAGACAAAAGAAAATGACAATACAATATATTAAAATTTTTTGGCTGCAACAAAACCAGTAATAAGAGGATAGTTTGTATTATTACAGGTCTACATCAATAAACAAGAAAAATCCCAAGTAAACAATCTAACATTACATCTTAAAGAACTAGAAAAAGAACAAAAGTAGCCCAAAGTCAGCAGAAGTAAGGAAATAATAAAATTAAAGCAGAAGTGAATGAAGTAGAGAATGAAAAGACTATGCAAAAAATTAATGCAACAAAGAGCTGGTTATTTGAGAAGATTAATAAAATTGACAAACCTCTGGGTGGTCACACTGAGAAAAAACGAGAAAAGACTAAAAAAAATCAGAAATGTAACAGAAGTTACCACAGGTACCACAGAAATATGAAGCATCATACTAGAATATTATGAAAGACTATATGCCACAAATTCAATAACTTAAGAAATGGATGAGTTCCTAAGATTCTACAATCTTAAAGGCAGGTCATTGAAATGATTTTGTTAGAGACAAAGGTAAAATAAAAAAGAATGAAGAAAACCTACATAGATTATGAAATACCGAAAAAGAAAAAAATATGAATTTTGGAGTCCCAGGAGAAGGGAAGGACAAAGGAACAAAAGGCTTATTTAAAGGAATAATGGATGAGAAATCCCAAAATCTGGAGAGAAATACTGCCTATTAAGTTCATGAAGCCTGAAGGTTCCCAAATTCAACTCAAAGAGATCTTCTTCAGGACACATTTTAACTTATTTTTCTAGGCGAGCACTACTCTGATACAAAAGCCAGAAAAGGATACTATAAGGAAAGAAAATTGAAGGCCAATGTTCCTGAAGAACACAGATGCAAAAATCCTCAAAAAATGCTAGCAAAACAAATTTAATAGCACATTAAAAGGATCATCCATAATGATCAAGT
>PVJD01015373.1:0-25199 GCA_004026545.1 Mormoops blainvillei | reverse complement strand
TTTTTGACTACATTGAATGGTTTTTTTATCTTTATATACATAATAATTATTTTTTTAATTTTAGAAAGTATGGAGTTTTTAAAGAATATTATTTAGTTGCATATCAACAAACAATAAGTCTCCTAATGCAATTTTAGACAATTGAGGTCATAACAATAGTGTTTTAGGAGTATTCAAACACATAGCTTAGGTTTTATTCTCCAACTCATGAAAAATCATATAAATGTAATATTAAAACTATCAGGGAACAAATAAAAAAGTGGAGGAAGTAGTTGTTAAGTGTGTACCATCTAATGATATTTTGCATTTGTCTATTGATTTAATCTTTGCAAAGCATTTGGAATGCATTATATGATACACACCTCAGTGCAACATAAGAACTTATCTCCTTTTTTTAAGCATTTTTATTTATTTTTAGAAAGAGGGTAAGGAAGGGAGAAAGAAAGGGGAAGTAACATCAATGTGAGAAACAGCCATCAGTTGCCTCCAGTACGTGCCCCAACTCGGGGCCGAACCTGCAACCCAGGCCTGTGCCCTTCCTGGGAAACGAACCAATGACCTTTCATTTTACAGGATGATGCCCGACCAACTGAGCCACACAAGTAAGGACAGAAGTTATCTCCTTTATTTTTGATATAATTAATATAAAAACATTAAATAACAGAATCAGTCAATAGTCCACTCTCATATTCTCATGTTTTAATTGTATAGTAAGTCATTTTGGTGATTTTGAAGTACCAGAACGTAAAATGACAAATTGAGGTCACTGCCACCATCCACATGCATCTTTCCTTTTATCCAAAGTTGGAGCAAAATCTATTGCTGTGATTAATTTCAAGATGCTAGCTTCTCTGGGAAATTGTCAGTGAAAAATCTGTTTTCATCATTCAAAGACAGCTGGAAGAAATGAGAATTTGCACTAGTACATAGCCAAAGAAAGTGAAAACTTATGCTTTGATGGTTTAGTTTTAAGTGTATCTCATAGTGATCATAGGCCTTATTATAGTGGTATTTAAATTATTGTATCTCACGGACCAGTAAAATTCCAAAAAAGTTTGAAGGCCTGACATCAGTTAGTCATTCTTAATTTTTTTCAAGTGTGCTAATTTAAAATAATCCACAAACCATGATGTCATTCCATGAAATAGGGTATTTTAATCCCTAAAAATGAAGAAATGAAAGAGATCTGTGTATAAAAGACAATTCTTTTTAAGAAATGACACTTGGGTATTATACCATTTTATTTTTCAACTTTTTACGGATTAGTGAAAACATGATCAATGACCAGTAATTGGAAACCACACCTCTAGAACACATTGTTAAATTTTGTCCTCTGTCATTATTTGGAAAACAAAGCTTCCATGTAAGAGGTTGTTTAACCTCACAAAAGTGTATGTTTTAGATAATGAGATTAGTATTCTTATGGAGATTCTGGTATACAGGGTCCTGCAGAAGCAATGGCTGCTTCAGTGTAATTCATAAGGTATAATATGGGCGCAATAATTTATAGATTTAATTTGAACATTTCACCTAACATGTCACATGGTGTGCTTGAGTGTGATATTGTTATGTTACAGAATTACATGCTTATGATTTTGTAATAAAAGATTTTGTAATTTAAAACAGGGGTATTATTTGTGCCAGACCCTGTGTACATGTAGAAACTCCATTAGTAATGAGGAGATATACAAATAAGTATTTAGCACATCTTATGTGTCAAGAACTATGTGTGAGTTATATTCATTATTTCATTTGATTCTCATAGCAATCATATAAAGTAGGTACTCATATTACCCCCATATTGTGGTAGAGAAAACCGAGGCACAGAAAGTTTAAATAACTTTCCTAAGGTTACATAGTTAGCAATGGGAAAAAAAAACACACTATTTGAATAGAAGGAATGTAAATCCAGAGCCTGCAATTTCAACCAAAATGGTATAACTTTGGATTTGAATTGTTCATTTGCCTTCTTTCACAGGTAGGAGACAGCAAATGAAAATGTTAAATAAGTTTGGATTCTGCTAGTCTAAATTGGTTACATTTGAATTTTCCATCAAAGAGCATAAACATCTACATCTCTAATGACCTTCAAAGTGGTTTCAAGGGAGTTAGGAATAGAATACTTGGTTGCCTTGTTTCTCCTTCATTCCAGAGGAGATGCCTGATACAAATTAAGTCATTTTGATGACACAGCAAAAAGTTATCTTCCACTCTCAGACAACCAGTCCTTCTCACTTACTTGGATCAATAAGTGAGCATCTACTTTGTGCAAGGATTGAGCTATTAATTTTGGACAATGTAAAGAAGTACAAAACATTTGGCCTCTGTTCTCAAAAATATATGGGCCTAGAAAAATATGCTATGGTTTCCAAGCCCATCCCCTCATTGGATT
This sequence comes from Mormoops blainvillei, assembly GCA_004026545.1. Lineage (NCBI taxonomy): Eukaryota > Metazoa > Chordata > Mammalia > Chiroptera > Mormoopidae > Mormoops > Mormoops blainvillei. The sequence continues at coordinate 22,807 of PVJD01015373.1, read as the reverse complement.
CACCTGAAGAGCTTTTCAAAATACTTACGTTCCCAAGCTCCAACCCAGATTTGTTCCATGAGAAACTGCAAGAGTATGGTCCAGGTATATACATATTTAAGAAGTGCCCCCAAGTGATTTGTGTGTGTGTATCTAGGTTTGAAACCTCTTCTGTAGAGTGCTGAAAACCTTTGCAGTGACTGGAGGATTTTTGCCTGTCAGTTACAACTCTTCTTTCTAGATACCATGTGGAGTGCTCAAACTTCTATTTCAAAAGTATCTCCTACTACAGCACAAACTGAGAATGTAAAAGCAGGATACAGCTAAATCATATAAAGCCTTGAATACTATGCTAGAGAATATCATTATTTTCTAAATTAGTGGTTCCCAAATCTTATTGTGAATTAATTTTATAAAAAATGGAATTTTATAAAATGTCTTAAATTATTATTTCCAGGAACAGAGACTGGGCATCTTTAATAAGTACTTGCAGAAATTCTGAAGCAGCCATTGACACAGCAGAATTTGGCATCCATTACAAGTAAAAACTGGGCTACATGCTCTATCAGGAGACTGTAGACTTGGTCACAATTCAACCTTAGTAGCCCTGCCCTAGTTTACAATAACAATAAGCATAAGTTAATAATTGCAGCCACCATGTATTGAATAAAAATTCTGAGTAAGGCATAATAGAAAGTGATTTACATGCATTACCTCATAATATTTGCAATAAATCAGTGAAGCAGATAATACATTTAGCTTCATTTTATTGATGAAGAAAAATGACATGCACATAAGTTATTCTACCAAGTTAATACAACTAGAAAGGGGCAGATTCAGGACTTCAATCTAATAGTTTCCAAATTTAACTTCCCAGAAAATCCTTCTGTTTCATGTAATATCTGTTAACTATCAAAACACCTATTAACTAGGGTTCTGTGGGGGAAAATTGGGAAACACTGAGGTTTTGCCTTTCTAAGAAGAGAATGCTAGCCAAAATAGAGGAGGTATATATGTTGAGGGTAAAGGGAAGTATAAAACCAGAAGTCCACTCTTCTCAGGAGTTAGTGGCAGATTGGCTCTATCTACAATATGACAGAGAGCAGAGAGAATAAGATGATGTTGAATAGATGAATGCTAGTCATCACCTTGGCAGGTGACAGTTACCATTGAGAGTTTAATGAGGGAGGAGGTCTAAAACAACAGTTGTAGAAACTGAAAGGCAAATAGAATAATTCCATAGTAGAGAGTTTCAGTTGAATTTGAATATCTTTTAAATATTTAGAATAAAATTTACCTTCCTCTCCACAGAATGTTTCACTCTCCATAGATCAAGTATACTGGGAAAATGAAGTTTACATGGTATGGTAGACAAGAGCATGAATTCTGGGACCAAACTGCTTGGGTTCACATTTATCTAACAGCAATGTAACTCTGAGGAAATTAATCTCTGTTTGCCTTAGGCTTCTTATCTGTAAAATGGATATAATTATAATTACCTACCTTTTAGAGTAACTATGAGGTTTAAATGAGGTAATTCAAATAATTCTCTAGACTAATCCCTAGCAAGTAAGTACCGTGTGAAAAATTTTTTATTACCGACTCACTTTATGCTCTTAACATCCATGCCCTTTAATTTCTACTTAAGAAGAAAACCTACGGACTTACAATAAAAGCTAAGAAGTTAGTAAGTAGTACAGAGAAGTTACTATATAAAAATCAGCCAATTAAGATGTTAGCAAAAGAAGTCTAACTTTTGAGGGATCAAGATGACAGATAAGAGAATGAAAGTCACACTGACCTCTTACCAGGACCAATATGGAATTACAACTAAATTGTGGAGAAATCACCCAGAACAAACAACTGAACAATAGCAACAGAGAAGCCTATAACCACAGACAGACAGAAGAATCAGTTCAGCACAACCTGATTGGTAAGGAGTGATGCGGAGACACATGAAAGCTGGCTGGGCACCCTCAGGCAGCAGAGCCAGAGGGATATTTAAGCAGCCACTTAGATCCTCCTGAGAAGAGCAGGGTCTAAACCATACACGAGGATCCCTAGCCTACAGCATCAGAGCCCCAAAAGTACACAGATACTAGTCAGCTACGAAAACCTGCAGGGCTGCTCTCTGCCAGAGATGGATGGCTGGAGAGTGAAAGAGCCATTTAAAGAACCAACACATAAATTTTGAGCTGCAGCCACTTACACTGGGCTTCCGTAAAGGTGGGGGCAAAGTGGGCTAGGGGTGCCTGAGGAGAGACTGGGGATGGAGGTTTTGGGGAAAGAGCTAAGAAAGTAGCCATTGGAATCCCGGTGCTGAGTCATCCCCCATGTGGCAGCAGCCATCTTGCTCAGGCAGACCACTCCCCTGAGCAGCAACCTGAGAATAAACAATAGCCCCACCACCAAAAGGGAATCTACCCTGGCCCTGTGATGCTTAAGCCTGACTGCTGAGTGCAGAGCGGCAGCCACAGACAGTAGATCCATGCAAGGGGTGGGCAGAATGTACTAGAGGTGCTTCACGAGAGACTGGGGACAGAGACTTTGGGGACAGAACTGAGAGAGTAGCCGCCAGGATCCTGGTGCTGAATCACACTCCATAAGGCAATAGCTATCAAGTTCACACAGATCACTCCCCTCAGAGCAGCAGCAGCCTAGGGGGAAACACCAGTCACGACACCAGGAGTGATTCTGCCCCAACCTAGGTGCTTAAGCCTGACTGCTAAGAGTAGAGTGACTAAATTAACAACTGAAGGAGACAGCCACAGACAATAGATCCTGGGAAGTCTCCAACAGACTGCCTAAGGTCAGACAGGATCAGCATGTGACATCATCAGAGGTGGATCCAAAAAGGAAAAATTGCAGTAAATACTAGGCTACCGAGACAAAATCCACTCTGGTCTTCTCCATCATTTGCAATACTTTCTTTACTACATAGCTTTTTAATATTCATTTCTTGTCCATCAAGTTGGTGCATATTAAGTCACTAGATTTTATACTATAGTTTATTTCTCTTCTTCTTTATAATAGTCTTTATCCCTTTATAGTCTTATTAATACTGGTTCATTTGTTATTGGTAGTGGGATTGCAGGGGGAGTTATTTCTGTGGTCATGGGTTTGTTTCCTGGGCTTTGTGATTTTGCTCCGGCAGCCAAATAATGGGAAAACAAAGAAACAAACCCCCAATTGAAAGGGAACAAGGAATCCTGAGAAAGACTACTAAAAGAAATAGAGGCAAGTAAACTATCAGATATTGAGTTCAAAACAATGGTTATAGGGAAGCTCAATGAACTTAATGAGCTCAGTGAGAATTACAAAAGCTACAGGGAAACTATGAGTAACTTACTACAAACTATATCAGCATGAAAAAGGACATAGAAACTATGAACAAGAACCAAGAGGAAATGAAGAAAACAATTTCTGAATTGAAGAACACAGTAGAAGGAATGAAAAGCAGGCTAGATGAAGCAGAGGATCGAATCACTGAGCTGGAGGACATAGTAGAAAAAACCTCCCAGAAAGAGCAAGAAAATGAAAAAAAGGCTCAAAAAGAGCAAAGAGGGGTTAAGGGAAATGCAGGACAACATGAAATGTAATAATATCCATATAATAGGAATACCTGAAGGAGAAGAAGAGGATCAAAATATAGAATACCTGTTTGAAAAAGTAATTGTGGAAAACTTCCCTAATTTCAGGAGAGAAAAAGTTACACAAGTCCAGAAAGCACAGAGGGTCCCATTCAAGAGGAACCCAAAGAGACCTACTCTAAGACACATCATAATTAAAATGTCAGATATCAAAGACAAAGAGAGAATCTTAAAAGGCAGCAAGGAAGAAACAGGAACTAACATAAAAGGGAGCCTTGATAAGGGTAGCAGCTGACTTCTCCACAGAAACACTACAAACCAAAAGAGAATGGCAAGAAATATTCCAAGTAATGATAAGCAAATGCCTGCAGCCAAGAGTACTCTGCCCAGCAAGGTTCTCAATTAAAATGGAAGGAGAAATAAGGAATTTCTCAGGCAAAAGAAGGGTAAAAGAAAACACTGCTACCAAAACAGCACTGCAAGAGATGCTGAAGGGACAGCTATAAGAAGAGGAAGAGAGAGAGAGAGAGAGGAACATGGGTACAAAGAATGTAAAAGGGCAATGAATAACTACCTATGAATAATAACCTTAAATATAAATGGATTAAATGCTCCAATTAAAAGATATAAGGTAGCTGAATGGATAAGAAAACATGGCCCACACATATGCTGCCTACAAGAGACCCACCTCAGAACTAAAAGGACCTATACAGGCTGAAAGTAAAGGGTTGGAAAAAAATACCCCGCGCAAATAGGCAGGAAAGAAAGCTGTGGTAGCACAAAACATCAACAAAATGGACAGGGTGCCAACTGTATGGGAAAACATAATTGCCAATGATACCTCAGACAAAGGGTTTGATCTCCAAAATATATATATATAGAACTCAAAGACTCCACACCAGGAAGACAAACAACCCAATTAAAAAATGAGCAAAGGACCTGAACAGAGAAGGAGGATGTACACAGGGCCTAAAGACACATGAAAAAATGTTCAATATCACTAGCCAACAGAAAGATGTAAATTAAAACCACAATGAGATACCAGTTCATACCAGTCAGAATGACGATCATAAACAAATCAACAAACAACAAGTGCTGGTGAGGTTGTGGAGAAAACAGAACCCCAACATACTGTTGGTGGGAATACAGAATTGTGCAGCCACTATGGAAAACAGTATGGAATTTCCTCAAAAACTAAAGGTGGAACTGTCTTTTGGTCCAGCGATTCCATTGCTGAGATGATGTCCTAAGAATCCTGAAACACCAATTCAAAAGAGCCTATGTTCATAGCAGCATTATTTGCAATAACCAAGTGCTAGAAGCAACCTAAGGGCCCATCAGTAAGTGAGTGGATCAAAAAAGCATGGTACATTTACATGATGGAATACTACGCAGCAGAAAGAAAGAAGGAACTCCTACCCAATGCGACTGCATGGATGGAACTGGGGAACATTATGCTAAGTGAAATAAGCCAGAGAGTGAAAGATCGATACCATGTGATCTCGCCTATAAGTGGAACCTAATCAACAAACAAACAAATGAGTAAAATAGAACCAGACATGGAAATAAAAAACAAACTCAGAGTGACTAAAGGGGAGGGGGACAGGGGATAATGCAGGAAAGAAAGGGAAAGGGCAAATCAGGGAACTTGAATAGAGGACTGATGTGCAAGGACAATGTGGGGGATTGACTGTGGGAGTGGGGGGATGGGACAGGGGATAGGAATGGGGAAAATTGTGGGACAATTGCAACTGATTGACAATAAAAAAAACAGTTTAACAAAAAACTCAGAAAGGAAAAGCTGGGGAAAGAGGTATCTATACGGGATTTGAAAAGTTCTGACATATTCCTGGGAATCCAGAATGCCGCATCATGCGTAGTACTATGCACATGCCCAGAGATACATATATGCTCAGGAAAGACCTAAAAAAGTCCTAAGTTCTCATATTTATCATGTCACTGAAGCCCTATAGAAGCAATAAGTAAAGGCTGAGGCAGAATTGTCAATTACCTGGCTGAGTGTTTTAGGCATACCCCAACAGGTACACAAGCCCTTCAATAAATATTAGGAGACTGTTTTAGGTGCTTAAGGAAATTTCCATTGATTCATCAGCTTATGAATTAGCTAAGAAAACAGAGACTTCAATTACTACACATAAAGATTATGGACTTCACAGAATTAATTAAGTAAAGTAAGTAAGAAACAACCAGCAATATTATCAAAATAACAGACCAAAAAACAGCAGGGTAGAGCCAGAATCTGATTTCCAGAGTTGACACATTAAAGTGTCTAGTTTTGAAAAATAATGAGACATAAAGAAACAAGTATATCACGTACACTGGAAGAATATAAATCATAGGAACCATCCCTGATGAAACCAAACATTAGACTTACTAGACAAAAAACTTTAAATTAGATATTTAAGTATGATTAAAGAACTAAAGTAAACCATGTTTTAAAAATTAAAGGAGAAATATGAAAATAGTGTCTCACCAAACATAGACTATCAATATCGATAGAAATTATAAAACATGACCAAAAGAAATTTAGTAGTTGGAAAGTACAAAAACTAGAATTAAAAGCTCACTAAAGGTGCTCAATAACAGATTTTAGTGGAGAAAAGAAAGAAACAGTTAACTGGAAGAAGAAAGTTGCAGGGTTTACACTTCTTGATTTTGAAACTTACTGTAAATCCACATAGATCAAAATAATGTAGTACTGGTATAGGGATGACACATAGACCCATGGAACAGAATTGAGAGTACATAAGCAAACCTTAAATTTAAGGTCAACTGATTTTCTACAAATGACTCAAACTAATTAAATGGTGAAAGAATTGCCTTGTCAGTAAATGATGCTGGAACAAATGGATATCAACACAAAAAATGAAGTTCAGCCATCCCATCACAAGTGATAGGTGATTAATAATTTGGCTTCATCAACATTAAAATTATTTGTCCTTCAAAGGACTGTGAAGAAAGTGAGAAGACAACCCACAAAATAGAAATAAATTACAAATAATAAATCATATACATTTTTTGTTTGAACAGCTACTTTCAATTCTCTTGGATATACACCTAGGGGTATATATTATAAAGAAAACTTATCACTCCTTCATAAAATGATAAATAACTCAATATAAAAATGAGTAAAAGGCTCAAAGAGACATTTCTACAAATAGTCAGCAAGCACTTGAAGAGATGTGCATCATCAGACATTAAGAAAATATAAATCAAAACCACAAAGAGATACTATTCCACAACCATTAAGATGGCTATAATCAAAACAACAGAAAATACATAGTGTTAGTGTGAATGTGGAGAAATTAAGACACTCATACATTTCTGGGGGAATGTAAAGTGGTTCAGTCTCTTTGGAAAAGAGTTTGGCAGTTCCTCAAAAGTTAAACAGAACATTACCATATGACTGTATAATTATGCCCCCAAGTACATAATTAAGAGACTTGAAAATAGGCATTCAAACAAAAACGTATTCATAAATGTTCATAGCATCATTATTCATAATAAATGAAGAGTGGAACAACCTAAATGTCCATCAGGGGATGAATGGATAAACAAAATGTGGTATAGTCATACAGTGGTAATCAGCCATAAAAAGGAATAAAGTATTGATTCCTGTCACAACATGGATGGACCTTGAAAACATTATATAAAGTAAAAGAAGCCAGATGCAAAAGGCCACATAGTGGATGATTCCATTTATGTGAAATGTCTATGATAAGCAAACTTATAGAGACAAAATATATATTAATGGTTGTCTGGGGCTAAAGTCAGGGTTGGGGAGAAAATGTGGAGTAACTGCTTATAGGTACAAGATTAATGTTTAGAGCAATGAAAATGTTCTAAAATTAAATAATATGATATAAAAATATACTAACAACATTAAATCGTATACTATAAGTGGGTGTTTCTACATCTTGTATAAATTATATTACAATGTAATTTAAATGTTCAGACATTTAAAACTTGTTTTAAAATAATTTAAAAAGTGTATAGCTATAGAAATAGCAGAGACTTAATATATAAGAGAATAGTAAGAACAACTTAATGCCAATGATCTTGATATTCTAGATTGAATAGTAAATAACTTAGAAAAAATATTACCTACAAAAACTGACTAAAGACAATATAGAAAGACTGAATAATCTTATAATTGCTAAATATTTGACATAGTAGTTTAAATTCTTCCCACAAACTTAACACTAGCCTTAGATAGCTTATGAGTATGTAATACCACATTTTCAAGAAATTGATTATTCGCATATTATCAAAATCTTCCAGAGACCGGAGAAAAGGGAACACAGTAATAGTTTATTTTAGATTTGTAGAAATATAATAACACATTATTAAAGTAAAATTGATCTCCTGAAAATAAAGCTGGTTTAACATTATCAAACCCATAATTATAATTCAAACTTTTAACAGATTAAAAGAGCAAATAAACATAACAATCTCAATAGATACAGATTTTTTGATAAAATTCAATACATATTCAAAAATTTTTTTAATTTAAAAATCCTACCAATGAGGAATAATATGAAATTTTGCTGGGGGAGTGGTGGGTGGGAAATGGACAAAGCTGTACTTGAACAACAATAATTTTTTTTTTAATTTCGCTAACCTGATAAAGGCCGTCAACTGAAAAATAATATAAGTATCATTCTTAATAGTCAAAGGTTTGATCCACTGCCTTTAAAATTAAGAAGAAAACAATGATATTATTACTTTTTTCCAATCAACAATGCACTGCAGTTAGCTAACCAGAGAATAAAGGCAAGAGAAAGAAACAAAAGATATGAGGTTAAGAAAGAAAAAAAATACCATTGGTATCCACTAAGCAAAGCATCAAGAAGAAAGATGTCTGCGTCCTTGAGTTGCCAAATGGAAGGCTAATGCCCAAAAATGCACCTTGGACTTAATACGAATGACAAACTGCTATTGTGTTGAGATGCTGAGATTTATGGGTGTATTTGTTAGAAAAGCAAATATTACCTTAACAAATACATTCACAGAACATAATTCATAGAGAAATGGGAAGAATCTACAAATTAATAAAAATAATAACATTTAGCAAAATGGGTGAATGGAAAAAATATACTAAAATCCATTTTATATACCTACAGCAAACAGAAAATATAATTTTAAAGATTTTCAATAGCAACAAAATATTAAGGTACATAAGAATAAAGCTAATAAAGCTGTCAACGATCATTAAAATACCATAAACTATATTGAAAATAATCAAGAAAACCCAATAAATGGAGGAATGTATGTTTGTGGATAGAAACCTTGACATTATAAATATATAAATTCTATCAAATTTCATATATAGATTCAAAGATACTTTAGTAAAAATCCCAACGAGGTTTTTCAAGGAACTTGGCAAGCTGATTATAAAATTTATGTTACAGCAAAGGGCCAATAATAGCTAAGATACTCCTAAAGAAGAACAAAGAAGAAGAAAAAGAGGAGAAAGTGGGGAGGGGGGACAAAAGAAGGAGAAGACCAGGGAGACACAGAGCAGAAGGGTGGGGATTATGGTATGAAAATTTGTCCTAGCAGATCTCGAGACTGATTAAAAAGCTATGGAAGTGAAAACAGTGCTGTTTTCCCACAGAAACAGACAGAATAACAATGGAACAAAAAAAAAGAGACCAGAAATACTCATTCACTTAAAGAAACAATGTCAGTGCTCTCTGTAAACCAGTGGGAAAAGAGATGGTTCAGTAAGATGTACTGGGATAAATTGGTTACCCACTTAGAAAAAAATGAAGTTGAAGCCTATACCTTATATAATATTTAATTCAAGATGGATTAAAGACTTAAATGTGAAAAACCTTATAACTTCTAGAAGAAAATAGTAAAATAAGATGTATTGTGACTTTAGAATGGTAGATGATTACTTTTGTGTGTGTATGATTCAATAAATTTTATTCTTTAAGATTTTATTTATTTTATTTTTAGACAGAGGGAAAGGGAGGGAGAAAGAGGGAGAAACATCAATGAGTGATTGCCCCTTGCTTGCCCCCTACTGGGGACCTGGCCCACAACCCAGGCATGTGCCCTGACTGGGAATCCAACTGGCAGTCCTGTAGTTCTCAGGCCAGGGTTCAATCCACTGAGGCACATCAACCACATCAAAATTTTGTTTTTTAAAAAGTTTTACTTTTTAATTACACGGGACATTCAATATTATTTTATATTAGTTTCATGTGTACAGCAAATTGGTCTGACAATCGTACATGTCACAATTTCTTAAACAAGAAAATACAAGGACTAACCATGAAAACATCTCCATAGCACCTATTACTTATTTCCAAAATGCTGATGTATCTAATTTACATAGAACTGTAACTGGTTACTTGACTATAATTGTCTATGGAACTGAAAACTACTTGAGGATAGAAACCAGATTCTATTAACCTTATTTTCTTGCTCACCCTGACATGTGTTAGTTGTGTCTCTATTACACAAAAGAGGGGTTTCAGGAAAGAAGGCAAGTTTTACATTTCCCTTGATTTGGTACTCCAGTGTTTTTCTTCCCTGACAATTACCCAAGGTTTTGTCTCCCTATTAGATGAAAGAAGAGACACACATCTATAACATCCTCCTCCTCATTTGAACCATGTTTTCATTGCCCACTCTTAATCATCTACCTCATTTGTAAATTTTTGGTCAATATTTCATTCCTTTATGGCCTGAATTTCCATATTTTCAAAGAGACCAACTAAGTGAAGAATGAAAATCTATTAATAACTAAAAAATTTCTTAGCAGACTTTTCTCAGGTATTATTTGTTTATTTCTAAATTGGTTCTCTGAAGGCTAATGTGCAGAAAAGAGATTCTAAAGGTACAGTTATAATTCAGAATGAGAGGGCCATATATGAAATCTTTCTAGAAAAAAATCGAGCCATTGTTATTATAACAAGAACAACTTGTGCAACATTGATGTAACCTGGGAGCCAAGGAGAGTGGACTGGAATGTGCATGCATGACCAATGATGATTTCACTGTACTAATCGGTGAGAGTGATAGACACCATTAAATGAGCATGTGAACTGTGTGGCCATCACATTCAAAATGACTGAGCAAGTAAAGCAACAAATCTGCATCAAATTTTGGATTAAGCTTGAACATTCTTCTGAGGAAACTATTCTGATGATTCAGAAGGCCACAGTTATGGGCAACTGGTGATTGGCAGCTTTGTCATAACAACATGCCCGCTCATGCATTCACGTCTCATACAGAGGTTTTTGGCAAAATATCAAATCACCCAGGTGACTCAGCCCCCCTACAGCCCTGATTTGGCACCCTAAGAGTTCTGGCTTTTCTCAAAACTAAAATTACTTTTGAAAGAGAAGAAATTTCAAACCATTGATGAGATTCAGGAAACTATGACAGGGCAGCTGGTGGTGATTGGGAGAACTGTGTGAGGTCCTAAGGTGCCTACTTTGAAAGGAACTGAGGCATCATTGTCCCATGTACAATGTTTTTTGTATCTTGTATCTTCTTCAATAAATGTCTCTATTTTTCATATTTCGTGGGTGGATTCCTTCTGGACATGCATCGTATATCACTGCAGACCAGTCTTAGATCTGGGAGAAATCTTCCCGAGGTAATCTGGTCTAATTCCTCTTCCAATGTGTGAATTTCTTCTTTCACATTTCTGACATTTCATGAACTTGCTCATTAGTAATCCTTCAAACAGAACACTTCTGATGACTGTTCCAGAGAAAAGTCTGTTCCATTTTGTATAGTCCCAGTTAATCATTCCAAATCTCAAAAAGGGAACACACAGCTCATATTTCAACAGGTGGTTTCCCAAGATATTTTCTCCAGAAAACTTTTCAACATGACCCCATAGATCGAATGACTAATAACAAGCACAGAATGCCCCGAAGCTGCTTGTGCGTAGAAAAGCAACTGGTTGAAGCTAGTCAACATCCTCTAAACTCTGCATTCCGGAAATGTCAAGTCATTTGAAAAGGGAAAAAGACTTTGAATCATGCAAATCATACATCAGCAGCTCCATGGGGTGTGATAATAATCAGATTATCAATGAATCAGAGAATAACATTCAAAGTTGCTTTGGAAAAGAGCCTGAACAAGACATAGAGCCCAAGCATCAATCAATTTCATTAAAAGAATCAAAATATGACAGATAGTTCAGCTGTATTACACAAAATACAAGTTTTATAAGAGATTCTGAATCAGAAAGTTTTCATGGTAAAAACATGCTAAAAAGAAACCTCATACTGACATTCCTTCTAGATTAGTGTGTTATAGGATCTTGATGATCGAAAAGAACCCTATTTAACTTTGCTTAACTTAGTGTATCTCAAATATATCTAGCTGTAACCAAACCTTTCTTCACTAATACCTAGCAAAATTTAGTGCACCTCAAATATACTCTAAGAAATGCCAACCTAGTTGAACTCTGCTCTTCAAAAAAATTTTTATTTTTTTTAGAGAGAGGGGAAGGGAGGGAGAAGGAGAGAGAGAGAAACATCTATGTGCAAAGAGATAATCAATTGGTTGCCTCTCGCACACCCCCAACTATGGACCTAGCCAGCAACCCAGGCATGAGCCCTGACTGGGAATCAAACTGGAGACCTTTTGGTTCACAGGCCAGCACTCAATCCATTGAACCACTGAACTCTTCATTTGAAAGATAAGGGAAGAATGCCACAGAAAGTTTTCAAAATTCCTAACTAAATCAAGAAAACTACTTAGTTGAAGATCCAGGACTACAACTCAGGTATATGCCAGTTTATAAATCTGGAGCATTCTTCTCTTCTGCCTTTAGTGTTTCAAAATCCCCAGGGAAAGATGATATCCCAAACATAACCACAGACTGCTTTCTTGGTCCTCTCTTTCATTCCCTCTTTAAGGAAAATTTTACCCCCTATAGCAACGATTCATAACCAGATGAGTGTTGTGCTGAGAGACATCAGAACGGTGTGTTGACTGAACCTGTAGGTCAAGAAGCATATGAAATGGTAAACTACACTTTATAATTTGGAAAAAAAGAACTAAGAATGTTTTATACTTTAAATTACAGAGAGCATGACATTATTGATAACAAAAAACAATAAAGATTTTAAAAGACCGTGAAACACTGACATTAAGAACATAAATGAAGAGAACATAATCTCACCTTACATAAGGCTCCTTGGAGAAAATGATATTTGATCTGACAAAGAGCAAGTAGTAGTCAGTCAGTCAAGCCAAAGCAAGAGTGTTTGAAGGGTGCTTCGGACAGAGAGGGTAGTAAATGTTAAGAACTAAAGGAAAAGGAGGTGGTGCTATGACTAAGGTAGTACAAATAGTTCAGTGTGGTTGAAGGAGAGAGCAGACTGTAGGGGAGGGTGAGAACCAAGTGGTAGTTGTGGGGAAAATTATGTGGTCAGAGATAAGCAACATAGTAAAATACTAAAAAGGGGACAGGTCATGAAGGACCTTGTATCCCATGCAATGAAATTGATCTTATTGTGTCTGCAAGAGCAAAACATTGAAAAGTTTCAACAGGATATATATATATATCAGATTTGAATTATAAAAAATCACTTAGGGGAAAATACACACTTTCTGACAAATGGAAGTTTTGACTGTGCTCAAATTTTTCTGGTGCTTAATTTTCATTCTTTTTAAAGCAATGTGGCCTTTGTTCTGAGTGCTGATTACTGCATAGGGCCTAAGGAGAAATTCTGACAATTTAAATCACTCAGAGATTGAGGTTCAAGAGTCAACTCAGCAAAAGGTAATAGCTGACTCAAAAGCAGTAACACAAATTGACCTAGTCAGTAAGTATTGCAGTTGGGGGTCACCAAGAGAGTAATTCACAATGAAACACAGTTACTATTTCCCTAAGACAGTAGATTCAATGGGAACACTTTATTTTTAACTTATGTTAAAGTTTATAATATTCTAATTGAAGAAATAAAATGCTTTAATTTCCTTTCATAATTTAACTTGTCATTGTCTTGGAATCTATTGTCCATCAAAATATTGTCTTCAGCACCCTTGCCCCAAGACTTACATTGAAGAAGCTCATCATTTTTAAGATCTTGCAATAGCTAGAATGTAGTGATCCTCCTCTCATGACCAATTTACCTGAACTGCATTCATTTTACAAAGAATGATTTCAATGAATTTGACCAACTATATTAGGGCCCGTATTCAACTTAACTGTCATAGGCCCTGCATAACTCCAATACCGTACAACTATTCTTAGCTACCTTAAATTCTTTGTCATCCTCAAAACCCTATATGAGCACAAACAATAATTATACTAGAAGCGTAAATAATAATCAAGACAAAAATAATACTAATAATGCAATACTTTATCCTAGGCACTCTCTAAGTACTGCATGTACTATCTCATTCATATACAAAACCCTTAACAAAATTCCATGAGTCAGATACTCTTAAGATTCCAATTTGGCAACTGAGGAGACTAATTCTTAGAGGGATTAGTAAACTGCCCATGATCAAAATAAGAATTCAAATCCAGGCCTGTATGGTTGCAAAATATTACTCATCCTTATAATTTCTAGTATTTCTAGTTACTTATTATATAGCACTCACTATATGCCTAGAACTGTGTCAATTTATAAGAATTATATCATTTAACCTTAAAACTAACCTACCAAAAGGTAATATTATCCACATTTTACAGATTAGGAAACCAAAGCTCAAAAAATTATTTAAATTGCCAATTGTCATAGAGATAGAAAGACATAAAGCCAGGATTCATATCTAGATTTCTCTGATTTTAATCTGTTTGTTAAATCACAATCTATGCTATTAGAGTATGATAACATAAACCAGTCATTTCCAGCTATTCTCCACAGAGGGGCATGGCTCTGAATACATGGATCAAGGGTCACCATGGTGACCTGCCAGACAGAGGGGCTGGCAGGTAGAGCAGAAGGGAGGCTGGGAAGGCATGCTCCTCTTTCCATCTTTTCTTATAATTTAACTGGTGCAGCTTCATGTTTATCTGTTTTATATTTTAGATTTCAAGATTTCAAAAGAAGAAAGAGCATTTTACTGTTCTTAAAAGCAGAAATCCATTGGTTTAAATTTTTGCCCTCTAACACCTTAATAGAGATTGGTTGACAGTCATCTGGGACATCAGGGGATGGAACTCCAGAATGACAGCAAGATGAGCACACCTGTGAAGACCCAGTATAGAATGCAGCAGGGAAATCCAGAAAATGGGCATCTTATATGAAGCACAGGGATCTCCTTTTTCCCCTTCTCTCCTCCAGTGGTGCTTCCAGTCTCAGATTCTAAGAGCATAGAAAAAAAGAGAGACTTCCAAAAGCGAACAGTTGCAACATCAATTTTCCTGCCTCCTAAACTGTTAGCAGGCTTTAGGCTCCAAGCCATGAAAGCCTGTCCTAGGCCAGTCTTGTGGATTTTAAAGTCACATTCCCTCTGTTCTTCTGAGAAGGAGGGGAATGGGCCTCATGAGACTAAATGCCCTTTATTCTGCCTCAAGGTGCTTATAGACATAGATATCAAATAGAACTAAGTATAATGTTTCATAAATATATTCCACGGAGCACTTAAGATACTCCTTAGGGAAAAAAAATTCTCATAGACAAATAAGCATTGGAAATGTTGCATAAATTCTGTCTCGAAGATAGAGTGACCTATAATTAGTCATCCAAACTAGGTCAATTCTTCATGCCAAAGGGGATGTTATTAGTAATTACACTGAGACAACAATCACATACTGGAAATGTCCTGGGAATATTAGAACTTATGATTAGTCTGCTGATTAACTCAGAACTTTCCTAATTTATTTGGCCGCAGAACATTTTTCTCCCCTTGTAACACCTGCTAATCTCATGAGAGACCATTATTTCACAGAATATAACTTGGAGAACACTGATGTCAGAGGTTTTACAAGAACCTTCATGAAATTCAATAGACCAATGCTTTCTAATCATTTTCTGTCAATGCATACCTAGGAAAGAAATTAATTGTTATAGAAAGGTAAATGGATGAGGTTCCTTTTATCCATAAAGGACTGTCCAGGGAAGTGGGGTGCTTGCTAGGATTACTATCTCAGCACTCCTGTAATCCTCTGACACTTATAGAGATTGGGCATATAAATTAAGAATCTGTGAATATACCAAAACACACCCACAAACTATCTCCATGTGTTTCTCTTCCTTGAAGACCACTTGCAGATGATTACATTAAATGAAGGCAATGAAAGACTAACAGAAATATTTTTGACCTGTTATCCTTCTTTTGGCCTCTTTTGTTGCCTAGGATTTGGGTCAGTGCAAAGGTGGGGGAGAACATGGGATATCTATAACAAACAGTGTTAGCAATAAAGCAATCTTGAAAATTATGGGAAATTCAACAGATCTCCTGACTGACTCAATCTATTCATCATGACACTGAAAAAAAAAACTTCTATAGAAAAACAAAACCTATATTAGATATTTCAACACAGTTTAATATAAGAAATTGGTTAAAGAAGCAGTAGACAATCAAAAAAGCATAAAAGGGAACATTGGGGCAACACAGAGACTGAGCTCAGGCCTCAGACCTCTGAGGAGTGGGCACTGCCCATTGATTCTGTCACATTAGAAGGGCACAGTGAGGCTGGTTCTGGAGTGCAAAACAAAGGTGGAAACTTGTTCTATTCATGGTCTTCTGAACAATCAACCAAATGCAGATGATTTCAGTCACTCAAATATACAAGCATTTGGGAAAAAAATTCTGCATATTCAAGTACTGTATTTAATACTAGCACCAACAGATAGTCCCTACCAGACACCTTGCCATTGAATTGAGGACTGAGCTCTCAGGTAGCTCCTGATAAGTCTGAGTGTAAGCTCAATAGCCTCACAGAAAACACCTTGGAGAGGGGTTTGATTTAAATGGTAATTTGAAGCACCTCGGCTTTAAAAGCTGCTTTGAAAATTTCAGTGAAGAAATATGAGGCAAATGATAGAGAAAGGAACTTGAGAGATATTCCCATATTTTCCACTCAGGAGGGGACAAAAACTGTTTTAAAAAGTGTTTTCAGCAAGGAAACAGGGGTTGAAGATTACTCCTGCCATGGGCTTTTACATTTTATTATTCATTTCATGATGATCATTTCTCCCAATTCAACTGTTCAGTTAAAAATCAGAAGCCATTCACTTAACAAGCTGCCCTCTAAAATTTATTCCAGAGAAGGTCACACTCTGCTTACCTTCTTCAAAGTTTCTGTGGAACAAGGAATTGCAAAGGAATTCCCCTAGACCCTGGCCAAGGAGAAAGCATTGTAGTGCTCCAGTGAGCTAAAATATGATGGGCCTCAGATTAAAGGTTATGGTCTGACATTATAAGCTGATAAAAAAACATTGAAAACTAACATATTCAAGAGAGGTAGCCTATTTTAAATGTTAAGAGTGCAGGTACTGGTATATTATAAAACAGGGGTTAAATCTTGGTTCTTTCACTTTCCAGGCATTGATGCTAGAAAAGTTTCTTAACCTCTTTAAGCCTCAATTTATTTGTGGAATTGTATAACCCATATGTTGGCAGTATCCACATACAACATCTCATTTTTCCCCTGCACCAACTGTTAAGCAGGACTCAACTTCTTTGCATTCTTTGTGAAGAAGCCCTTTGCATTGAATGTATATCTAACTGAAAATTTCAAAGGCAAGTTGGAGGAAATTTACAAACAAAATATTTTTCTCCAAAAATCTCTATTTGAAATCTCTAAGTTTTACTTCTCACAGCCAGTAGGTCTTCTTTTCTGCACTCTCTTCTATTATGCTTATCCTCCCCAGTTTCGGCTTCTACCTTTTAGCACCATTATACTCCTCTTTCTATCCCTTTCTTAGTCAAAGTGAGTTGTCTCTGTCTAGGGACTAACAAACTCACATACCCATACTCAAATCTACTGAGCAAACAAAGGACCCTCCATTTGTTTGTAAGCTCCACTCATTAAAGGACAGCAAAAGATTATAAGTAACACCTTTTGTTCTCCCATGTGGATAATTACAGTAGCTACCAAACAGGGCTATTATGACACTAAATGAAATAATAAATCTAAAGTGATTTGCACACTGGCATATAAGTGTTAACCAAATGTTACCTGTTGTTCTTTTGATTACTATTATTTAAATTATAGAATCCTTAACTGAGCATATTTCTTCAGTTTCAGTTAAAGTGATGATATGGGTGGAAGAACAGAACTTAAGGTTTCAGTGAAAAAAATAGTTTTTTGAAAAACACCAACTCAAAAATCAGATTCTGTGTCTTTAAGGAAAGTGAGGTCCACTTTGCCTGAACATTTGTGTTCTCTCTGCCCAGCCCCCACCCCTGAGTATTTGCAATACAATAGTGCTCAAGAAGTAAATTGGCTAGGTGCCATCTGCATCCTGTGTTCTTGGGGAAAGTGCATAATTTTATATCTTTTGAGAGAAATAAAGAGAAACATAGCATTTATTGAGCTCTTACTATGTGATAGTACTGTAGTTATTTAATCTTCAAGAAAACTCTACTAAGTGATATTATTATCCCATTTGGAATCTTGGTCTCAGAGATGTTAATTAATCTTAGTTTTATTCCTTTGTTTAGATAGACCACCAAACCCATGCCAGCCATAAACCCCCCACCACAACCAAGTCTCTTAATCTAGGGGGGAAAACCCACCTTTTCCAGGGTATGTGCACAGTGTTTCAAAATATCTTGAAATTTAAAGACTTTGTAAAGTAATTTTCTCCTTTGCCAGTGGCTTTATTTTGTTGTAGACAATTTACCACAGCTCTTAGATTATCAAAAGGAAATGAAAGAACATTCTTGCTATTCTTTTTCCCTTCACTGATCATCATTTCTTTACATCGAAGGAGAATAGAGAGGTTGAGTATCTGAGCTTTCTCCTGCCAGGCATACACATATATTAAGAAAAACTATATTGTATTCGACCATATTTCTCACCCTTCACCCCTTTTCTCTCCAACCACGCAAAACAGGAAGTAATAGCATCTCTGACCCTGGGCTGCTCTTGATCAGGGACTTGTAATTCTCCACTTCCTTTTTTTTAAACCAGCATCTAGAAAGGGTCCTTGAGATGGTTGCTTTCGGCGGTTGCTTTCAACTCCTACTCAGACCTTGTGTTCTGCACCAACTCATCCTACCTTTTGCCTGGAAACCCCTCTTTCACACGGCTCCAGGGAAACAGAAGCAACAGATTTGAAGTGGGAATGAGGGGGAAGTTAGATTTTGAACTGGGGGTGACTGAGAGACATCCAAGAAGAAATACAGGCTTGGGGATCAGGTCAGAGCTTTAGACTGAAGACCAAGAAATGGGAGATGGTACCCAAGGTCAAGAGGTTGGTTGAGGTCACTCAAGAAGAAACTGAAGGAAAAAGAAAAGGAAGTAAAGGAAAGAGAAAAGTATTCAGAACAGAAATTTGGGGCTTGACTACATGGCAATGGAATGGTCAAGAGAAGGAAGATTTGCTAAGGAAGTGAGCAGAGGACAGATTGCTCATCTGTGTATCTCACTCTGCCCACAATCCCATTAGCAGGGGGGGTTTTGTTTGCTTTTTGTTTTTTTTTTCTGTTGTTGTTTTTTGTTTTTCTTTTATTTTTGTCTCAAAGTACTGCCTTTCATCCCACTTCTAAATATTTTTTTTCAACCTTGAGAACTCTGAAGGACAACTTGTTTCTCATTCACCATCAAGCCCAATCACAGATTTTGGTTAAGTAGGGAGATTTAAATAGCTGTGGTCTACTTATATGTGGAATCTATACAATCAGAACTCATAGAAACAGAGAGTACAATGGTGGTTACCAGAGGCTAGGGGTGGGGAAATATAGAGTTGTTGGTCAAAGGGTAAAAACTTCCAGTTATAAGATAAATAGGTTCTGGAGATCTAATAATGTATAGCACGGTGATTATAGTTAATAAATACTATATAATATACTTGAAAGTTGCTGAGAAGAGATTTTCTCATTACAAAGAAGTGACAATTATGTGACATGATAGAGGTGATAGCTAATGCTATGGTGGTAATCCTTTTGTAATATGTGTGTATCAAATCAACAAGTACACCTTAAACTTACACAATGTTATATGTCAATTATATCTCAATAAAGCTATAAAAAAATAGGTATAGTCTCAAAAAACAGTGGTTCCCCAATCAATCAAGTTCGGAAAATGATGAATACTACAATCTCAGGGTCACAACATATAGTATAATAAAGGCTCTGCCAAATCCCACAATTAAAAAAAAGATTTACCTGTGCTTACCCACGAATTCATGCAATTATTTGATCCTATAATTATTTTTCTAATGGAATACTTACTAACATCCAGTGGATCAAAGTTCCACAGAGCACATGTTTTATTAATCCAAAGAATCTTTTTTAACACTAACCACAAAATTCATTTTACAACTGTGGAACCTGATCCACACTTAAAAGTGTTCTCATTTCAATGGAGATTGCTACATAGTAGTGTATCCAACTACACAATATGGTCAGTGGCACATGTTTGCCAGAAAGCTGAAAAAGGATGAGGAAAAGTTTGTGTTACAGAACATAGATTTAACTGCCTTAGTTCTAGCTGCTATAACAAATTGTCATAAACTTGGAGGTTTAAACAATGAGTGTTTATTTCTCCTAGTGCTGTAGGCTGGGAATTCCACAATTAAGGCTCCTTCTTTTTGTGTCCTTGCATGGTGGAGAAGACAGAAGCAAGCTCTTCCCTGTCTCTTCTTATAAGGGCACTAATGCCAGCATGAGGACTCTGCCCTCATGACCTAGTCACCTCCCAAAGGCCCCACCTTCTAATACTGTTACATTGGCAATTGGGAATTCAACATATGAATTTGGGGGAAACAAACTTTCAGTCATAGGGTGGCCCATATTGGAACATGACCTTTGCCTTTAGCCTTATTAACACTGCATTTTCAATAGCTGAATGAATCACCCACAGACAGGATATATATACCTCAGCAACATACAATTTTCCAGTGACCTCTGTTCTTTAAACATGGAGTTATTCATAAGTAGTAGAGCAGTTCTTATTCTAGAAAGTCACTTTGCACATTTATGGTGTCTACTACAGAAAATACCTTGCCTATATTTGTCAATTTAGTACTTGAAAAAATACAAATCTGTACTTCATCTCATTTTTCCTAGTTGGTATCATGTTTTCAGCACTATTTTACCGGAAAAGTCTCTTTTACTTGGTTAGCTTGGAATTCTAATTGTACACCATAAACTTGAGTTGCAGACTAAGTTCCTTTATAATTAGTAGCTCAGGGAATTGTTCAATGTAAGATATTTTTTTAAAAACTACAAGAATTTCTGAATGATGGGAAATAGCTTAAGCTAATTTTCCTAGCAGAAGAAAGAATAAATTTAAAAAGTAATTTATTCATGCCACTGTGTCTTTCTTTTTTTACTTTTTGGTATATTTTATTGATTACACTATTACAGTTGTCCCATTTTTCTCTCCCCTTTATCCCTTCTACACCGTGCCCCATCCCATCATCTCCCCACCTCATAGTTCATGCCTATGGGTCATACATATCAGTTCTTTGGCTTCTCAATTTCCTATACTATTCTTAGCCTCCCCCTGTCTGTTTTTTTCTTTTGTTTTATCAACATTTTCCCACCACCACTTTCCCCAGTCCCATCCTTCCCCACATCCCACCCTCCATCCTTCCCCCACTTAGCTTTGTTGATGGGTCCTTTATGCATGTTCCTTGATGACCCTTTCCCTCCCTTTCTCCCTGTCATCACCCTCCCTCTACTCCTCTGATTACTGTCAGTTTCTTTTTTATTTCAGTGTTGCTGGTTATATTTTGTTTGCTTGTTTACTTTGTTGATTAGGTTCCAATATAGGTGAGACCATATAGTATCTGTCTTTCACCACCTGGTTTATTTCACTTAGCATAATGATCTCCAGTTCCATCCATGCTGTTGTGAAGGGTAGAAGCTCTGACTTTCTTTCTGCTGCATAGTATTCCATGGTGTAAATATACCAGTTTTTTAATCCACTCATCTACTGTTGAGCACTTAGGTTGCTTCCAATTCCTGGCTATTGTAAATTATGCTGCTATGAACATTGGAGTGCATAGGTTCTTTTGAATTGGTATTTCTGGATTCTTAGGGTATAATCCCAGCAGTGGAATTACTGGTCAAAAGGGAGACCCATTTTTAGTGTTTTGAGGAAATTCCAAACTGTTCTCCACAGTGGCTGCACCCGTCTGCATTCCCACCAACAGTGCACTAGGGTTCCCTTTTCTCCACATCCTCAGCAGTACTTGTTGTCTTTTGATTTCGTTATGAAGGCCATTCTGGCTGGTGTGAGGTGGTATCTTCTTTCACTTTTAATTTGCATCTCTCTGATGGCTAGTGATGCTGAGCATCCCTTCATGTGTCTTTGGGCCCTGTCTGCGTTCTCCTTGGAGAAGTATCTGTTCATATCTTTTGCCCATTTTTTAATTGGATTGTTTGTCTTCCTAGAGTGGAGTTGGGTGAGTCCTTTATATATTTTGGATATCAAACCCTTGTCCAAGGTATCATTGGCAAATATATTTTCCCATTCAGTTGGTTCCCTTTTCATTTGGCTGATGTTTTCTTTAGCCATGCAGAAGCTTCTTATTCTGATGAAATCCCATTTGTTTATTCTTTCCTTTATTTCCCTTGCTCGAGCAGATATATCGGTGAAAATATTGCTGTCTGGAATATCAGATTTTCCTGCCTATGTTCTCCTCTAGGACTTTTATGGTGTCATGACTTATATTTAAGTATTTTATCCATCTTGAGTTTATTTTTGTATGTGGTGTAAGTTGGTGGTTGAGTTTCACTTTTTTGCATGTAGCTGTCCAGATCTCCCAACACCATTTGCTGAAGAGGTTATTTTCACTCCATTTTATGCTTCTTCCCCCTTTGTCGAATATTAATTGACCATAGGGACATGGGTCTATTTCTGGGCTCTCTATTCCGTTCCATTGATCTATGTGTCTGTTCTTATGTGAGGAGTAGAATCGCTGGGTCAGATGGAGTTAGGAAGAGATGACTGTGATTAGCTCTCAAGAGCCAGGTGCAAATAAGCACATTAGAAGGTATTCAGCAGCAGCAGCCATCAGGGAAAAGCAAATGTTGGGTCCTAGCCTCACACATGGAGCTTTCAGGCGTGACCTGAAACCGGCCTCCACAGTCGAGGGCAAGGAAAC
>PVJD01015372.1:0-25207 GCA_004026545.1 Mormoops blainvillei | reverse complement strand
GTGGAGGAAGTGTCACAACCCTGCCTGACACAGCACCTGCCCTGTCAAGCTCTTCCAGTCCGAACGTTAGCGGAGCCTTGCCTTGGTGAGCCGGGCGGGGGGGCGGCAGGGGCCAGCATAACCCGCTTACCCACTTCGTAAAGGTAGGGACCGAGTTTCTTGGCTGCGTGTTAGAATCACATGGGAAGCTTTTTTAAAAAATTGAGATCTAATTCACACACCATGAAATCTCCTTCTTCAAAGCGTATTTTCCGTTGCTTTTAGTATATTTACAAGATTGTGCAACCCTCACCACCCTCCAATCGCAGAACATTTTCATCACTCCAGAAGAAACCCTGTGCCCATTAGCAGCCGCTCTCCCAACCCTCTTCTTCCAGGCCCCCGGCAGCCGCTGGTCTACTTTCTGTCTCTGTGTTGCCTGTTCTGGAGATTTCCTGTTCATGGAAGGATACAGTAAGTGACCTGCACACTCCTCGTGTGACCACTGGATGGTTTTTCTGCACTGAGGGGTGACGGTGTTTAACCACGTAGCAAGGCGACCCCGTGGTAATTCCTTGTCGACAAGGGAGTCCAGGAGCTCCTCGAGGTGGAAGATGAGCTGTTGCAATATTCCACTTTGAGACCTCCTGTTCCCATCTGCTGGAACCCAAGTCTCCTGGCTCCCAGTCCAGCGTTATTTCCATTACACCATTCAAGTGTGATGCAAGGTTTGGCAGAAAGATGTCCCAGGGTGGATCCAAGTTAGAAGAAAAAAAAACAAAACAAAACTATGGTTTATGGATACATAAACAACTTCAACTGCAATAAAATGGATCTGAAAGACCCATGAAGGAGGGGTCCCCACATAACGTGAATCGGGCACGGAACTGTGGAGAAAATACTTCTGTGAAAAGTTCTTTGAACCTGCCAAAGACTTTAAGACAAAGAGGACCTTGAAATAGCGATCTTATTTAAAATTACTAGATTTATAAGCAATGTTTCCAGGATAATTCTTGTGGAATCCTGGGCTTGGTCCCCCTAATCGGAAACCGACGAGTTCCGTTGATAGAAGCCGAGCACGGTTGGAGAAAATGCATATCCAAGGCGCCATCCTGGGCCCCTACTGCTCTTGGCTGAGCTCTAAGGCCTGCGCGCGTCCACAGGGGCTGGAGACTGTCTGGGTCTGGATTTGAGTACTGGTTCTGCCATTTAATAGCTTAAGTGACTTTGGACGATGCCTGTCCCCCCTTCCAAGCCTTAGGTCTTGCATCTGTAAGATTGGAAGAACAGTGCCAATGCCTCAGGTATGTTGTGAGGGTGGCCCAAGACAGTCACCCTCTGTCGTCCCCGGGCCACCAGCATCAGCGTCACCTGGGAGCTGGCCAGAAATGCAAAGGTGAACCCTCTCCAGGCCGCCGAATTGCAGCTGCGGGGGTGGCCACGCCCAGCAATCTGTGTCCTCACACGTTCTCCAGGGAACCCTGGTGCGTGTTCTAGTTGGGGAGCCATTGGCTTAGGGGAGGGTAGCTCAGCCTCGGCACTGTTGACATTTGGGGCTGGGTAATGGGGAGGGGGCAGTGTGGTCGTGCGCACGGTAGGATGTTCAGCTGAGTGGCACCCCGGGCCTCTACCCACTAGATACCAGTAGCAACACCCCCCCCCAACTGTGACCACCAAAAATGTCTCCTGATACTGCCAAAAACCCTCTGGGGGCCAAAATCACCCCTGGCTGAGAAACATTAGTTCAGGAGAAAGCAAGTGCCTGGCCCACGGCAGGCTCTTACTGATGGACTTTCTTTCCTTTCTTCTGCAGTTGAGCCCTTTGAATTGTAATAGGAAAAAAAAAAAAAGAGAGATGCAAGCCTTTCTCACTTCTGTGAGGGCGCTGACACCGTAACCTGATGTCTCATTATTTAAAAATAGTCACACCCTTTAAACTTTCTAACAAAATTTTCCTTTGGGCTGAAGCTAAACATGGAAAATCTCAGCCCCAGGGACCCGTGCTGATTCTCCCCCAAGAGCCGAGTAGCCGCACGTGGGGATTTTGATGGAAAGTTTCAGGCTGCCGTGCGCGCGGAGCTTGCTGGCCAGATGCGCGGGCGCGCGGTCCCTCCGCCTCACCTCGGGCTCCTCTCCCGTGAGAGCCGTAAAGCCGGGGCCCCCCACACCCAGCTGCCTCCCGCTGCTAATAATAACCAGAAGAGATCTGTTTGCCTTTGCTGGTGAACTGGCTCTCGTGCCTGGGTTTTCTTTCTTCATGTGACCTGAGTTTGAAGAGGCGTCTGAGGCTGGGAAGGGGGGCAGCGGCCCCGTGGGTGCCTTGGAGTTGGATGACATGGGTTCCAGCTCTGCCTGTGCCGCTACCTTGCACCGGAGGTGCTGTGGCAAGTCGTTCGGGGGCTGACTGCCCTTGTTGCCACATCTGTGCAATGGAACCTGTAATAACCCGGGGCTTCTGTAGGGACATACTTTAAAAAAAAGTTGTGGTAAAGTATATGTAACAGAGTTTACTGTTTCAACCATTTTAAGCGTACAATTCAAGGGCATTGAGTACATTACCATCATGATGCAGCCAGCACCATGGTTCATCTCCAGAACTTTTTCATCATTCCAAACAGAAACTCTGTACCTTGTAAATAATAACTCCCTGTCACCTAGGACCACCTGCCTACATCTCTGAACTAAACTCCTTCTCTTCCCTTTGCCCGTGATATCCTGGCTCTCAGTTCCTGAAACACGCCAGTGAGCCCTTTCCCATCTCAGGGCCTTTGCACGTGCTGTGCTTGGCCCCCTGGCCCCCTGTGTAGGGAGACTCCCTTTGTCTGGTCCAGGCAGCAACCATCCTTCCTTGTTAGTGCTTCAAGTTCCTTGTTGCTGCCACAGCATTTATCACCATCCGTGGTTATTTCATGTATCGCCTGCTTGTTGTTTCTCTTTCCCACAAAAATAGAAGTTCCACCAGGGCAGGGATCGCGTCTTCCTTGCTTGCTGTTTTATCTCAGGGCTTAGCCCAGTGGTTTCCACTTGCAGGAAGTCAACTATTTAGTCATCGTCTAGTATGTGCCAGGCACTATGAGAAGCGTTTGTAAAACGTGTCCTTATCTTAGTCTACTATGCCGTTGTTTATAAACTAACTTTATTATTTGTATCGCTTGGATATAACAGATACACATAGCCTCATATGCCCAATGTGATGTCTATTGGCTTTCAAGATGGGAATCAACCCTGGCTTCTCTGTGTTTTCATTATGTGGTACCAGAAAGGTACCGTGAGTGAAATGCTTCTCTGATGGATTGATGGATGGATTGATGGATAGCTGGCTGCATAGGTGGATGGATGGATGGTTTGGTGGATGGATGGGTGGGTGGGTAGATGGATGGACAGAAAAATGATTAGGCTTCAGATCTCTGCAACCATAGGGCTCCAGGGTTGAAAGCAACCTCAAGATTGATCCAGTTCAATACCCCCTCCATGTATGACCCCCCTCCACTGAAGTGGAACCTGTGTGCGTGTGCTTGGATGTGCAGGGGACAGTTGAATGGTGACTCGGAACACAGGAAGTTATGAGTGTCTAACAAAATCTGGCCTGGATGCTACCTCCTCCAAGGAATTTTCTCAGATTGTCCCTCCCAGAAGTCCTCTCTCTGTCCTTGGAGCACGGGGCGTCTGCCCGTGCTCCAGTGCCCATTGCCCCTGCAGTCCCCTGAAAGACCTGTGCACCAAGCTGTCCGCGGTGCTTCTGTGAGCCCCTGCAGAGCAGGGCCTCATTGAGCTATGAGGTGCTTTCCTCTTGAGGTTGCCTGGCCTTTTGTAGCCGCCGTGGTGTTTTCCCGCTGAGGCCTGTAGCTGCCTCTGGGATTTTGGGGACGCCCTCTCTACCTGTGCCCAGGACACCCCAGCGTTCCCTTAGAGGGGCCCTGAATAGCACTGTGGTACTGGGGTTGGGAGCCCCGAAGCCAATCAGTCTCCTGTTCTTCCTCATGTCCTAGAGTGATATCAATACATTGTCACTAACTGACCCTGCTGGACTTACGTCCACAAGATTGGCCTCTGGCTCCATCTCACCAACTCAGCTGACCCCCATGGCTTGTGGAAGGGGTGCGGCTTTGGAGCCAGACAGCCCTGGTCAGCTGCGCCGATGCCCAGGTAGACTCGTGCCAGGACAGTCAGTGGACCTCCCGTCCCCGTTTGTAAAATGGGGCAATGAGGACAACCTTTCAGGCTGTAATAAGGATTTGCCATATATTAGCTGCTGAGGTGGTTGGGAGAAATGACAGAGCAGGGACCATAGGACGGCGGTGGTGGGACAGTTACTACACCAGAGAGGGTCCTGTGAGTAAAAGGGTTTCTCCTCTCTCGTTCTCTTTGGAAAGAACAGCTTTCCACTTCTCTCTGATGTCAACCTCCTGCCTAGGTTAGCAACAGATGGTTGGAGCTGCCAGTCTGTTGTGTGTGTATCTCTTATTCACCAACCCCCCCACCCCCCAAATCCCCAAGCAAATCAAAACACACAAAACAAAAGTAATTCAGGCGTTCAGGCTGGGAATGTGAACCCAGGACTGATTAGACAGCTGTGGCGTTTGTACGTGGGGGACATTTCTTCATTTCTGCACACCCTTCATTCATTTGTAAGCCCATTCTATAGTTTTACTTACTTCCCAGGGGAAAATCACTGTGTACATTGTTGGGAAAATGCAGAGATGACAAAAACAAGACCTGCTACCCTTAAGATACTTAAAATCTGGTGGGGGAATGAAGGTGAGAATATAACCAATAACAGAACACATTTTAGGTGTCAAGGATAAACGTGGTCTGGGAGCTGAAGGTGGTAGATTGTTCTCTTGGGTGGGAAAGAAAGAGGGCCTCTGGTGTTTCTTGCTTGCACGCAAAACCAGGAGGCTCCCACCCAACCCCGAGCCCCACCTGCCTGGCTCGCGTTCTCTCCCGAGCCCTGACCCTGGTGCCGAAATCCCAGGCGCAGCAGAAGGAAATGCACAAAGGGCTGGCTTTCCTCACCAGCAAAGCCAAGACAAGAGTGTACACTTCCGGGGGATGCTTCAGCCTTTCCCCATCAAGGTGGTCTCTAAGAATAGTCCTGGAATTCCTGAACTTGGAGTCCCTCTGCAGGGTGTCTCTTTTTCTAACCCCTCACTTAACGGATAGAAAAACGAGCCTGGGCGGGCTTATGTGGCCAGCCCCAGGTCCCACAGCTCCTTGATTGCAGAGTTGGGAGCTGAATGCCGGGCTCCTGACTTCCTTTTAGCCTTTCTTCACCTGTGCATTTACAGGGCGTGGTGATACTGTATGGTTCATCTTAGCGGGACCGCTTTCTGGCTAAACGGAAATTTTCCAACTGCATTTTTGCGTCAGAATCCTTTAGCTTGTGTGTGTGAAATTCACCAAATGGGAAAAAAAAATCAAAATCAGTGAAACCACTCCCTGATTTCCCATCCAAAGCTGCTCAGCGTTGAGCGAGGGTCAGGGAGACAGTGTTATCAAAAACTTGGCACAAACCCACCATAAATAAATTGGAGAGGAGTTAGAGGATGTGTTTATAGCCCCTGTGCTTCATCGGGCAGATTTTTGTGGATTCTCCTCATTCTTGGGTAAATTTCACAGTCAGCAACTCCCACCTAACGCCCCCCCACCCCCAGGACTGATGCCTCATTTCTTTCAGCATCTTGGAAAGAGTTATATTGTTTATTTGGGAGAAAATGTTCTGGGGTGTTTGTTTCCTAAGAAACCTGCTAAAAATTGGACATGGGATTTAAACAAACAGCCTATGAGATGACGGACGCAGCCTAGGTCCGCCCCGTCTAACACGCCGGCCACTGGCCACATACATGTGGCTGTTGAGTGTTGGAAATGTGGTGAGTGGGACTGGAGAACTGAATTTTCACTTTTACGGAATTGTCTTTTTGGTTTTAGAGATGAGTATTTAGTTTATTAAAACCAAAAAAAAAATCAATACCCTTATTCTCCTTATGCTTTTAATTCAGCTTACATACAGTATTATTCTATTCATGTCAGTCTAGTAAATTTTTGCAGTCACATATAAGGTGGTTTTGCATAGTGTTTGCTTCTGTTGACAACCGTAGTAGATTAAAGATGTTCAGACAATTAAACTGTATTTATAAATTTGATGTACAGGAATTTTTAAAGCGCTCTAATTGTTGACAGAGCAGCCTTCCCGACTACTTACATACCACATAGAAATTTAAAAATTAAACTTATAAATATGCTGAGCCTTAAGCCACTTCCTAATGATGTATATAAATTGCATATAATTTTACCTTAAAATGTATGTCTAAATCAGTTAATTACACATTTCAAATTAGAATTAAAAAGGCGAACTCTTAAGTGGCCAAATCATATAAAACATTCAGAGAATATAAAGTAAATACTCCAAATGTACAGACTCTTTAGTTCAGATGTTAACATTACAGATTTTAATTATCTTTTTTTTTAAAAAAAAGATTGTTTTTATTTATTTTAGAGAGGGAGAGGGTGGGAGAAGAGAGGGAGAGAAACATCAATGTGTAGTTGCCTCTCATGCACCCCTTACTGGGAACCTGGCCTACAACCTGGCCCAGGCACGTGCCCTGACTGGGAATTGAACCAGCGACCCTTTGGTTCACAGGCTGGCACTCAATCCACAGAGCCACACCAGCCAGGACAGATTTTAATTATCTTAAATATGTCTATTATTTATCCTAGATTTTCCCAAAATGTAAAGATGCTATCACACACAATTCTAAGCTTAAATTCTGTAAAAAATTATGTATTTATTTATTTTTAGAGAGAGAGGAGAACATTCGTGAGTTCCTCTAACACACCCCCAACTGGGGGACCAGGCCTGCAACCCAGGTGCATGCCCTGACTGGGAATTGAACTGGCAACCTTTCAGATCACAGGCTGGTGCTCAATCCATTGAACCACACCAGCCAGGGCTTAAAATCTTTGTTTAAAAAAAAATTACTGATTTTAGAGAGAGAGAGGAAGGAAGATAGAATGGAAGAGAAACACTGATTCATTGTCCCACCTATGCATTCATCGGTTGATTCTTGTGTGTGCCCTGACCGGGGATCACACCTGCAACCTTGGTGCCTCGAGACAGTGGTCTCATCAACTGAGCTACCCTGCCAGGGCTCTAAGCTGAAGCTCTCATGAAATGTCTTTGGGGTCCAACTCTCTGATTGCCTGAGATCTCATAATGACCTGTAGGGATGTTTTCTGGATTCTTACCAGGGTTGCCCATAAAACGCTCTAACCCTGTTTACTCGCTATGTCGATTTATGTAGTTGTAATTGATTTAAATTTACCTGTGCACAGCCACATATGCTGAGTGGGAGTTCTGGGCACTGCAGCTCTAGGTGGAACAGGCTTCCAGAGTCTAAGTGAAGTATTGCCCGAAGGAGACCTGCGTTCAGTGCTTCGGTATTTTTTCCTTGATTCATCTGATCTTGCTTGACTTCTGGGATCTTAGTTCTAGTTTCCGTGTAGTTCGGGCA
Source organism: Mormoops blainvillei (assembly GCA_004026545.1). NCBI lineage: Eukaryota > Metazoa > Chordata > Mammalia > Chiroptera > Mormoopidae > Mormoops > Mormoops blainvillei. The sequence goes on along the minus strand of PVJD01015372.1, from coordinate 17,717 downwards.
GTGGATAGAAAGGCAATATATTGCTTAGGGTGGACCCTCCAGCTACTTGGCTTTATCTCTCAACCCCGCCAGTTGCCCTGGGACCATAGGCATGGCCTCCCTGAATGTCTGCCTGACCCCGCCCCGGCCACACCTCCTCCCCAGCAGTGCCGTCCCACAGGCTTAAAATTTTTTTATTTTCTAGCCTGTGTCACTTCCCAGGAGGCATCAGAGTTGAAAATACAGAGGTGGGCAAAAGTAGGTTTACAGTTGTGAATGCACAGAACAGACTTTCTTCTTGTGTTATTATTGATTAATTATTGTCTTATTTATTTGTACCATATTACAACTGTAAATTTACTTTTACCCACCCCTGGTTAGGTGCAAAGTCATACCAGCTTATGTTTCTCTGCACAAATTGGTCCCTGGTGAATTATTAAGGGGGGAGGAAAGGGAGGTGGACAGTGGGAAGTGATTTAGACTGACCTTTGCTCTGGTAAAGCCAGCCCAGGGCAAAAGTGTGTCATTATTTATTAATATTTCCGCAGGACCCACCTTGATCCAAAAAGGTTGGGGGTGGTTATAGGCGGGGACACAGCCAAGCTTGCCTGTGGGGACTGCAACTCTATCCCTCCCTCCCCCACCATTTTCTCTTCCCTTTCAGGAGTATGGGTCCAAATACCTCATTTCGCCCTCTCTGGGAGTTTCGGCTCTAAACTCATGCATTTAATCAGATCGCCTAATTGGCATGGCGGTAGATGGAGAAGCCTAAGGTGACGGTTTGGGACCTTTTGCCTTTGTTAGGACTGTCTGGGGACCTTGTTTAACACACGTGAGAAGAGAAGCCCCCTGTCCCCAAGGGTCGTTGATCGCACATATGCCCATTCATTCGGGGGAAGCAGGGGCTCAGCATGTGTATTCTTAACGAGCTTCCCTCGGGGTTCCCACTGCAAGCTCAAGTTCAACAACTTTTAAGGATGGTGTGGAAATAAGGACGAGGACAGGCTTGGGGGCAGCCTCAGCCCCTGCTAGTTGTCCTTGCGACTAGAGGCACGTTACATGTCACTCTGTACCTCCATTTTTCTCATCTCCAAAATGGGGAAGAAAGGGTTCCTAGCTCATAGGACGGGTGTGACAGGTGATACGAAGCGCTAGCCCCGAGCCCGGCACACGGTGCCCGCGCAGTGAAACCAGCCGTGATTATACTTGTTGCTGTGCCGTAGTTTGTTGAGAAGAGCATCAGTATTGACATGCCCGAAGCCGTGGGCACAGGGCTGGCAAATCAAAAAGAGCAAGAAATGTCAGTTTTGCCTTGGCCGGGAGGCTGGCTCAGTAGGTTGGAGCCTTGTCCCCTACTCCAAAAGGCTGCGGGTTTGATTCCCGGCTTGGGCACGTGCCTAGGTGGTGAGTTTGGTCAGGGTGCATATGGAAGCCGACCGATCAATGTTTCTCTCTCTCTCCCCTCCCCCTTCCTCTCTCTCTCAAATCAAGGGCGAAAAGTATCTTCGGGTGAGGATTAAAAAAAATAAAATGTCCATTTTATTATTATAAATATATAATAATGCTATATAAAGTTGTTATATTTCAGGTTATGGTGTCTGTGCATTCGTTCCTATATGTATGAGGGTAGACTACATGTTATGGCATAAATATTAACGTTATAATAATGAGAATGTGAGGAAGCTGCCAGTAGGTCTGGTGTCTAGCAGAAGCTCCAAACACCATGAACTCTTTATTCCTGTTTGTAATGTTCAGTAGTGGTCGTAATGTAAACAACAGGAAAAGCCACCAGCGGCGTGGAAGGCTTCACCCAAAGCGGTGGGCCCGGGCGGTGTGCGCCAGAGGGAGCTGGCCTGCTGGCCTGCTGGCCTGCGCCCCCGGCCCCGGGCTGGCGGGTCCCGTCTGTTTCGGCCGGAGGGATCCGGCTCCAACTGGGATGGCATGGGGAGCGAAGAAGGGCCGTCCCCCAGGCCTCCAGCCCTCAGCGGGGAATTTGCCCACGGATGCAAATAGGAAGGTTACTTGAGACGTTGGCGAGTCAAATAATTCTCTCCCCTGTCAGCTGGCCCCGCTGTGCGCCGGGGATGTTATGACAATGGTTGCTCTGGCAACCGCGGAAGGCGTGGGGCTGCTGGCTGTGGCCGCGGTGGCAATTTCCTTGCCCTTCCTTGCCTGCCGGCTCTGCAGGCCCCAGGGCCTTGGCGGCAGAGCCAGGGCCCCGGCTCTGAACGGGTAGCGCCCGCTGGAAAAGGAGTTGGCCCCCGTCCCCCATGACGTTGGTTTATCAAACCAACATGAAACGTGCGTCGAGCACCTACTGTATGCAAGGCCCTGCGCTGAACACGGAGGGGGGTGGCAGGAACAGGTAGCCCCATGCTCTTTTGAACTCACATTCTGATGGGGGGGGGCGATGGGGGAAGCGTAGCCATGGAAACCAATTAACAGGCTAAATTGTAGGACAGCGATGAGCAGCTACCAAGGGAAAAGAGCAGGGTGCTATGATGGTGACATTGGGAGCGATCGGGAAGGGATGGCAGGGGAGGGATAGGGACGTGCCATGTTATGCCACAAGCTGGAGGGAGAGCGCTCTGGGCAGCAGGAAGAAGTGCAAAGGCCGGACCCTGGGCTCCCGGCTTTGCGCTCCGCCACTGGCCTGTGCCTGCCGGAGAGAAGGCAGCAATGACGAGGCGCTCGCTCACCGGCAGCCCTGAGGGGTGTGGAAGGTTCTGGAGCCTGCCTCTTCATCTGTGTGATGACAGGGCCAGTCATGTCCCATTCCTGAGTCTCAGTTTCCTCCTGTGGAAAATGGACGGGAGATGAGAACGACCCCCTGGCTTCACTGTGGGGTTTACATGCGAGAGGATCTGTGAGAGAGCCCTCAATTTGCACTGCATTCCCAGCTTTCATGAACTCTGCTTTAGGTTTTGTTTTTTGTTTTTTTTTAGTAGTGCCCAAGCAGTGATGGTTTGGGGCTCCCCCAAATGAGACCCCAGGGGCTTGCTCATGGTCTCTAGGTGTATCTTGGTTTATATACTGAGTGAAAAGTTCCCTGTTTCACAGTAGAGATTTCAGATATTATTTATATTTCTGTCACATACCTTGACTTTAAACATTTTTTTGTTGTTTAAACTACTTGTTTTGTTTATGAATTTACCATCATGCTAATAAGGAGAACAGTAATAAGGCACTGAAGATGCTCAGATCCAGGAGGGTCTAAAAATTCTTCCATCTGCCGGGAAGGTGCCAGGCTGCCCCCTGGTGTGGAGATGGAGAACTACATCCCTGGGTTCCTTCTGACCCCAGGCCCACGAGACCTTTTTTTGCACCCAGGCAGCCCAGGGGCAGAGGCGGGGCTTGGTGTGGATGTGCTATTTCCAGAAGCCCTGTGTTTTTTTCTCCTGAAGATGGAACCTTTGGATTTTCTGCAGTTCAGCTCTGCATGGACTGAATTGAGGGTGACCTAAAAATAAACTAGGACACCTGGCAGAGTGAGGCACTACCAAGGCCCTTTTCCAATTGTGCTTCTCAACCTTGAACCTCTAGACTGTTTGGACCCTCCGGTTCAGCTTATAGCTATCGCGAAGAGGGCTGAGGACTGGGAATCAGACCCTGGGTTCAAATCCTGACCCTGGTGCTTCTTCAGTTGTATGGCCGTGGGCATGGTTCTGAAGGCTCTGAGCCTCAGTTTCCCCATGCGTAGAATGTTCATAACAATCTAACATGCACTTCAGTATTGTCCTGATGCTCGTAAAAGGCAGGCTCTTTGGAACCATCCTGGAAAATAATTTGTCTAGTGATGTAGGGGCATTAAGCGCAATACCGGAGGTTCCTGAGTGCTGAGGGCGGTGCCTCTCACCCCTTCTGTGGTGAAGGGCCAGCTTTTTCTTTCCTGGTGCGTGGCAGCCAATACTTTTGTAAAATAGGTTAAAAATGATTTGCCAGAAAAATGAATGACACCAGAAAACGCAAGCGAAATACAAGTCTTACTTGGAAAATAGTAGATTCAACAGACATCATTACTTTGTCAGTTAGGCAGCACAGTGTCTAAACGCCCTCCATTTCTGTCCCTAGCGCCAAAGGGGCTGGCCTTCAGGGCACGGGTCTTCAGGTCACATTTGGAAGAGCCCTGCCACAGGGCAGAGAGGGTGTGTAATTAATTTTGTATCCCTCGTTATTTGTGTTTAGGAAGCTCCTCAGAAGAACTTTAAATGAATAAATGAGAGCTTTTCTTAGAATAAACATAAAACCCCCATCATTACCGTTCGGTGATCAAGGCATGCTTCTCTGTATGGAGCTGTTCCTTGGTGCCCCACGGAGCCCTGGCTGCCCTCTGGCCTTTGGCCTCGTGATTCCTGTTTGCACATCTGTCTTGTCAGCCCCGCGGAGAACTCCTTCGGGCTGAGACCGGTGCCCACGGCTCCTGGACAAGATCTCCGCCCTCAGCGCTGCTCTGTAAATGTCTGCTGCGCACAGGAGCCCACGGAAGGGGCGCTGCACCCTGGCTTCCCGAAGGGGGTTTCTGCCCCTAAGCTTGTCTGAGAAATAAACGGCTTTCATGACATAATTCTGACAGTAGCAGGCTGCTGCTGCAGCCTGGCTCTCGGTAGCGCCGGGGTGCTCGTGTTTTTAAGATCTCTGGGCTTTCCCCGGATTTCCTGTTCTAGGGATGGGCCTAGAAGGGTGATTTAAAAAAAAAATTTTATTTATCTATTTGTAGAGAGAGGAGAGGGAAGGAGAAAGAGAGGGAAAGAAACATTGATGTGTTGGGGGTTGCCTCTCACACGCCCCCAACCAGGGACCTGGCCTGCAACCCAGGCATGTGCTCTGACTAGTAATTGAACCAGTGATCCTTCAGTTCACAGGCCGACATGCAATCCACTGAGCCATGCCAGCCAGGGCTGACTTTTTAACAAACACCGTCAGGTAATTCCTATGGTCAGGAAGTTGGGGAAAGAGGGGACGAACGTTTAACATTATCCAGGACCTTGGGAGAGCTGCTTAGTGAAGATCAACTGAAATAATATTTACGGAGTGCTTCATAGGATACTTGGCATATACACTATATATTACTTACATGATTATATATATTTAAAACGTATTTAATAAAATGGCTGACTGTGTATGTCCCACATGTCTTTATTGATGTTTTTGAGATTTGTAACTGATTATCATATACGCTATTTAAGCTTATAGAAAAATTGTACAATACATATGCACAGAAATGATATATGTGTATGTGCATTAGGTATATAATATATATTAAATATATGTTGTATTATATATGAGCATGTGTATATGCTGCACATATGTAGTACAATATATAATATTTTATATATGTGTACATGCACACACACACACATGCATTCCTTTTCTATTCAGAAAATAGGATTGTACTGTGTGCGTTGTTTCGGCTGATGTGTTTTCTCATTCGACAGCAGACCATGACATTCTTTGTGTGTCAGTAAATAAGAGTTTGTTAGACTTGGGTTTAAATACTGATTCATCCACTCATCAGTAGTCGCTTGATGACCTTGGGCAAGTTATTTAACCTCCCTGGGCCTCGATTCTCCCATTTGTAAAATGGGGCAATAATTTGTCCCATATAGCAGTGTCATTATGAGGATTAATGAGATAATTCACAAAAGGTGCTTTTCACAGCCTTGGTTCAGAGAGAAGCCCTGCTAGCTGGTAGCCATCAGTCTTGGGGACCCGGTGGGGGAGGCTGCCGAACCTCGGGGTCCCCATCTGGAAAGCGCTTCTCAGTCTCTGCACAGCCCAGTCTCATGCTGTGGGTGGTTTTCTGGGTTTTTCGCAGCTCAGGCTAGCTGTTCTCATTTCCTGAAAGGCGATTCTCGGTTCCCTTTGCCTCAGGGGGAGACCTGGGCCTGTGACGGCCCTTCCCACTTGTCTTCTGTGTTCTGAACCCATCTCTCTCTCCCCCATTGCTGCACTTCACGGTGGCCCAGTCTCAGCTTGGCCTTGGAATGCCGCGCCCCCCCTCCCCCCCAATCCAAGCATCCCTTCAGCAATTAGTTAGAAAACAATGTTCATGCGTGGGGGATGGGGAGGCCCAGCTTGTCGCCCGCACAGACGTCACCTCAGGGGATGCGTCACAGGCCTGTGAGGCAAGCTGACACGTGCCATTTTACAGATGAGACAGTGGAGGCTCAAGGGGCTGACGTGACTTGCCAAGGCCTCAGAAGATACTTCTCCCACAATGCCAGGAAGGCATCCCGAGATGAGAGAGGCCCTCTCTGCCCTCGACGGGTTGATACCCAACTTCTGGCTCTCCAGTTCACTGGGAAGGACCCGCGAACCACTCATCAGTGGGTGCAGTGGCCTGGTGAAGAAAGGGAGCTTGGGGCCGTGCCCTGGCTCTCTGCCCTCAGTAGTGCTGGGCATCTGGGCAAGTGGCCGCGGCTCTTGGTGTCTCCGTTTTCTGGTTCACAGAATGGGCTCACACCACCCGCCTCGCAGCTGACACCGTGGCGCGGTTTAAAAAAGGAGCAAAGACGTTCAGAGCCTTCATCCCACGGTGCCGAGCGCGCCGCCGGCGCCTGGTTAGCGGTAGCTGCTGTCATGCTATGTTCTCAACCGGGCTCTATCGTAGCTGCCAAAGGTGCCCCCAGCAGACATTGCAGAACGGCACGCGTCGTGGGCTTTGGACCCCGGTATCAAAGGGATCCCTCGTGCAGAAGGTTAAATAGAAAGAGGCAGATCTAGGAACCAGCGGGGAAGATCTTCACGGCTTAGCGCTGAGTGAAAAAAGCACGCTGTGGAAAATGTGTACCGCGTGATACAAGTTCTGTGAAAGAACAGCCCTGGACAAAAGCCACTCCGTGTGCACAGGAGGAGGTCTGGAAGGATGGACCGATCTCAGTAGCTTCCCCCATTCCTCTGGGGAGAGGGCTCAGCCGCAGTAGGAAGGGTCAGAGGGACCTTCGGCCTTAATTGAACTGCTCTTTTTTTTTTTTCTTTTAACAAAGAAAATAGATACGTGTGTTTATTAAATAGTTAAAGTAAATTAAAATAAAGTTATCCTTTATACACCGTTGGGGCTTTGGAATGGAATCAGACTTGGGTGCGAACCTTACCTCTCTGCCTCCTAGTTGTGTGATTGTGAGGAAATGACTCAGCTGCCCTGTGTCTGATGTTTCATCTGTAAAATGTAGATCTTAATAGCACCTGGCCCCTGGGAATGTGAGGGTCTGTTGACGTGATGAACGTCAGACCTTGAGCGTGGCCTTGACATGCTCAGTGATGGCACTTTCTGCTTTTTATCATTATGCTTATTTCACATACTCATCCAAACGTGGAAAGGGCTCCTTCACTCTGTAAGATATCCAGTGTCTTTATTATAAACCAGTAATAATGTAAGAAAAACCGTGATACATTTTGCAATAGAGCACGTACAGATAAAACACCAAGGAAGAATTGCGGAGGACTTGCTGGAGAAGTTGACACTTGAGGGGGACTTTGAAGAAAAACTCAGATTTGCATGAGTTGATGGGACGGTGTATCAGTTGGCTGTGGGTCCCAATAATGCTGCGTAGCAAACGACCACAGAACATTATTTGCATACAACATAAAAATGGATCGGTCATACGTCTGGAGTCAGCTGCAGGCTAGTGGCTCTGCTGACGGTGGCTGGCCTCCCTGAGAGCTAACAGTGGGGCAACAGTCGGCAGCTGGCTGAGCTGGGGTGGCTTGGTCTGGGATGTCTGGGAAAACTTGACTTGGCCCCCTGTCGTCTCTTGTCCTTCAGCTGCGTAGTTGACTGGCCTGGACACAGTCTCCTGGAGATGGCAGTCGTCCAACCGAGCAAGTAGAAACACACAAGGCTTCTTTCTATTGGCTGAGGCAGATCCCGTGGCCATCCTGATTGAAGGGGGGTGGGCCCCCTTCAAGTAACTGCAAAGCTGAGCCCTGGGGAATCATCTACAAGTTTAAATTTTAGTTTGTAAGACATCGTTTCCCAAACCCATCAGCTCGATACCACCATTGTACTTTTTGCCTTATCTGTGTTTTTTCTTTAAGCGAACTCAATTTTTGAAACGTACATGTATTTAAAAATAAAACTTTGTACAACTATTGCAATAGAAAAGTAGCATCGCTTGCCATGAATGGAAGACAAGAAAATTAATAAGGCAAACAAAAGCGTCATTAAATTGTGCTAAATGCTGGTACCCGCCCAAGGCCGTGAGCTTGTGTCCTGCCCTCGGTATAAAGAGAGATTAGCAGGTGTTCGCTGTTAATGACACAGCATCTCTGAACAGAAGCTGTCTCTTTGATGTACAGGCAGCCAACCGGAGAGCTTTTGGACAGAGAAGCACGCGCTCATGCTGTGGTCCACGTTATTTCATGCCATGCCTCGTACCCCCTCTAGTTAGTAGTGATACCCATACTTGGGAGGTGCTGCTTTTCAGGAAGGGGTGTTTGAGCAACGACTTGGTTCCCTCACTCTTGCCTGTCGGCACCTGGTCTTTCCAGTTTTTCCAACTGCTGTGACATTCAGTGCTTTTCAAAGGTATGAGAATGATGTCGCTGGCTTTCCGTTGACACGGATTCCGTGTGCCTTTGGGTTGATAGGGCATTGTTAGTATTTATTTAAAGAGACCGGAGTTTTATTTCTTTTGCCATAGTTGAAGTCCAACACAGGCACGTATATAGGTATATAATAAGAAACACTGAAACCTTACCTATTCAGAAGAAAAGGCGAAAGGCTAAGGAAACCAGTGAGCAAAAAGCCAAGACTTACAGGTATCGCTAACGAAGTAAGCGTGTGTTACTTTCAGTCAACTTCTGTAAATCGAATGACTCCAAACCCTATTAAGTTCAAAGTCAAGATTTAAAGAATGAATTATGAAGACAGGTTGGTTTGTTTTTTTTTTTTAATCCAACTAAAAGTACATTTTCTTTGCAGTATAACTTTAATCTGTGTCTTTTAGATTGTGGAGAAATAGTACACTTGATCTTGAAAGAATGTTTATTATTTAATTGAAAATGGGTTCATTTCAGTTTATTAGAAACATGACCCTTTTAGTGTCAGTGTCTCTGGAGCACACCCCACCCAAAATGGTGGTGGACGTTTGTGAATTCCTGTACCACAGTGTTGGCACTGTCACCGGGCCTTTTTGAGTGATGTCAGGCGGGAACGATCCCTGCCAGCCTCTCCACGGCCCGGTGAAGCAGGAGCCCCTGAACCCTCGTTTTCCGGGTGAGACGGGGGAGGGCTAGAGCAGCGTTAAGACTTGATGTTGTTCAGTGGGGACTGGAGCCCAGGCCAGCCCGAGGCCCCGGCACCTTCCTGAGATGGTGTCTTACTGCAACACGCTGGCGTGGGAGCAGATAAAGTAGAATAGTTCTGATAGTTCTGCAGCGGAATTCCCGTCTCCTGGTTCTACGTTGTGCTCTTCTGTTTTGTTTTGTTTTTTTCCAATGACTAATGAGTCCTCAGCTTGAGTCGGTGCCGGAGGCACGCGTTCTAGGCACGGCAAGTAGGGAAGGCCTCGTCTCAGGGTCTGAGGGCCCATGTTGCTTTTCCTGGCTGGGCCTTCTCTTCCGCGTTGTGGCCCCGGGAAGATCGCTTTGTCCTGAAATTTACAGGAATAGATATAAAGAACCATAGCTCTTGGATACAGGTTTCGTATCTACATTCTCTTCAGAAACGCAGGACTGGCTTTGACTCTCTGTGCCAAACACATCGGGAAGAAGGTAAACGTTTGGTTAATCATATTCTCCTTTGAATTCCCAGGGCCTGACACAGTACCTGGCATACTGGTGTATAGTTGGCACTTAATAAATACATTTTTTTTAATTAAAAAAAATTTTCAGTTACAGGGGACATACCATATTATATTGGTAAATACTTTCTGAGTGAATGAGTGAGCCAAAGACCGGTCCCCTGCCCCCGCTTTGCATATAACTAAACTTCGGATCAATTAAGTCCGGCATTAAAAACAAGGTTCTAAATATTGGAAGGACCAAGCAATATGTACTTATTATAAAAATTAAAACAATATAGGTGCACAGTATAAAGTGAATGCCCCCTTTCATACTGATTTTTACTGTTATAGTTCATTGTATATTTTCAGGTTTTTTCTGTGTGTTTATAAACATCAACACATATAGTTTTTAAAATAGAAATGGAATCATATCATACAGGATCTTTGCACTTTGCTTGTCGCTGAAGAGGAAAATCTGGGAGATTTTCCCAACTCAATATGTATCAGTCTGCCTATTAGAGAGTTTATACGTTAATCACATGCCATTCTATGAATGTGCTTTAACTTACCCCTATTTATTTTTTTCCGTTAATGTACCTTAAAAATTGCTTTCAAGTCTTTAAAACCACAAACAGAGCTGCAGGAAGTGGCCAGCCTTTCACCCTGTGGACCCAGTCACGTGTGAGTTTTCTGTAAGGGAGATTCCGAGATGTGAGACTGCTGAATCCAAGGGCATGAGCGTTAAAATGTCCATGCTATTGGTGGCGTTCTCACGTGGTCCTCACATTCTCAGTGTTAAAAAGCATTGCCAAGCCTATTCAAACATTTTTTTCCCATTAATAATCAGGTAAGACATCTGTACACTGTATTTTCCAATATTTTGCTATAGAGAAGCAAACGGGAAAAAAATAGATCACTCAGAACATTACTGGAAGTGGTAAGTACCTGCTAAAATTTTCTCACATACCCTCCAGGGCTTTTTCTCTGCATTTATACACATACAGCTTATAAAATGTTTATGCATTATTCATGCATTATAAATATTTTACATATACATTATTTTTAATGGTATGTCATCATATGAATACAGTGTAATTTATTTACATCATCCCCTGTTATTGAAGAATAGGGTTGTTTCCAGTTGTTCGTGGCTATTCTCAGCTCGGAGCAAAGCTTCATGAATATCCTGAATTGTTTCTTTAGTATAAATAGTTAGAGCAGCGTTGTTTGTTAGAAGCATAATGAGAGCAACAGATGTGAGCCAAATGTGTAATTTTAAATTTTCTGGTAGCCACAGAGACAGATGAAATTAATTTTTATATTATATTTTATTTAACCCAGTAGATCCAAACATGTAATCAGTGTAAACATATTGACAAGATAGTTCACATGATTTCTTTTTTCTTTGAAATCCAGTGGTGTATTTTATACTTGCGCTCATCTCAATTCAGATGCTAAAATTTCAAAGTTAAAGGAAAACAGTTCCCCCAAACAGCAAACTTGTGTCTGTAGGATGAGTCCTGGAAGTAGACTTGCTGGGTCCCAGGGCGTGAGCCGTGGAAACGTACAAGGTTGCAGCCAAAGGCCCCCGACTGAAGTGACCCCAATGCGTGTCCCCCCCTCCTTTGGAATACGGAGTTGGATGGGGTTGGGGCGGGAGGGGACAGTGTGGGGACTCCCGCCCCCTCCCTTGTGGCAGCACCTCTGAGATGTATCCTCATCTGTGTCTTTGCAGAGCAAGCTGGTGAAGTACTTCAGCCGGCAGCTGTCCTGCAAGAAGAAGGTGGCCCTGCAGGAACGCAACGCTGAGCTGGACGGCTTCCCCCAGCTCCGGCACTGGTTCCGAATCGTCGACGTGCGCAAGGAAGTCCTGGAGGTGACCGGAGGCGGCCCCTGCCCTCTGCCCCTTACGGGCCAGCAGCCAGTCCCTCAGGCAGTGGGGTGTCGGCTGTGCCTGGCACATAGTAGGCTTTCAATATCTATTGGATGAAGCCATTAAAGATCCCCTCCACTGTGGGTCATTAAAAGCCACCCATTTCAGCTCTGCCACTCAGGAACTCAGCTGCATTGGTCCAATCACTGCACGTCTTAGACCAGCCCTGGCCGGTGGCAGAGTTTTCTGCTGTGGTGGAAATATTTTGTGTGTGCCGTCCGGTGCAGCAGCCGCTGGCCCCACGCAGCTCTTGATCGCTTGAATTGTGGTTAGCGCGTGTGACTTGGGGAGCTGAAATTTTTAATCGTATTTAATGTTAACTCAGGTGGCCAGGGGCCACCCTATTGGACATCGCAGGTCCAATAGGGTGTCAGTTTTCTCATCTGTTATTTGGGGTGATGACTATCTCCTGTTCCTCAGTAGCTGCCAAGTGGAGAGCGATGATACAGATGAGATGTTCAGCTCGTCCTCAGGCATCCAGCAGCACTCAGTGACTGTCAGCTGGTAGTGTTGTTGCTGTTGCTGAAAACTTTGGAAGCAGCAGGTTCTCTGATTGCAAACAAACTAGAACACGGGCTGCCTCCTGTCCACCCTCAAGGAACGGAGCCCGTCCTTAAGGTCTCTAGGACAGTGGGATTTCCTTACCTTCTTAGCTCCTAGCGACCGGCCTGGGTCCTTCCTAGTAAAACCAGCTCACGTTTGAATCTTTGGTGCCAGGTACTAAGGGCTCTGCATGCAGGTACGGATGTCATCCCCACTGTGCAGAATGGGAAACTGAGGCTTGGAGGTGAAGGGACTTGCTTTGCTAGTGAGCGGGTGGGGCTGGCAGGAGATGGAAAGCTCTGTCTCTCTCCCGGTTTCCTGTTGCCAGGGCCTCCCTGGCCTGGGGAGAAGACGGGGTGCCCCCTACCTGCCAGACCAGGTACCATTTCTCTAGGGACCCCTGTTCCTCCTTGAAGGGGCCTGGAAGACCCTCTTCCACCCTGTCTTTTTCAGACCTTTTCTGGGTGTGATCTTGCCTGAACCTCCCAGATCTAGGCAGAGGCGCCCCCATTCCTCCACCCATCGCCCCCATCTCGCACATGCACACCAGACAGGGCATGATTCTGTGTTCCTTTATTTCATTCCCAGAATGGCAGTTTTGTGTCAATATCCTTAATATGAAATGCCCCGTATAAGTACAAGCAGTTCATTTTATCTGCATGGCCCAGTACGTTTTTCAGAAGCTGGGACCATTTATTTATCAAACGGGATGAATGAGGCAGAGACAAATCTTCTAGACCGAGGATTGAAAACTGGTGGCATAAAGCCGTGTCTGATGGACAGATTTTTTTTTGTTTGGCTGATATGGTATTCAAGTAAAATTTTGAGCGAACATTTAAACATTGAAAGAATTTTCATAAAACCCCGATCTCTGGCTTCTCTGGAAAAATTGTGATTGCTTATTACTGAACTGAATTCCTGTCCAGTGGCTGTGATCTGAATTCTGCTGCCCATTTGGGTCCTGCAGGCTACCAAGTTTCACAGCTTTGCTCATTTGTATTTACGTGGCCCACAGGTACCCAAGCTCTGATTCTTACCTTGGTTGGTGAGACTCATGAGCCCAAGGCCACCAGCCAAGTTGGGGTGAGGACAGGCTGCGGGACCAGCTCTCTGTCTGCAGTTCACATGTGTGTCCACTAGAGGTCCCCTTTCTCTGGAGGAACTAGAAACACGGAGAAAGCTCTGAAGACAGACTGCCTGGGTTCAAACTTACCTGCTGTGTGACCTTGGGCCAGTGGTCAAACTTTTTTCAGTTTTACTGTCCAAGTTACAGACGAGTGTTAATGATGAAAGTACCTACTTTATGTGGTTTTTCTTTTTAAAAGAAAAGCCCATGAAAAATACTAAAAACTGCTACATCCCTTTCAATCATTATCATTATCAGTATCACTGTTTTATGCAATGGAAGTGTATCTGCTCTTTCGGCCCAGGTTTGTTAAGACTTTCTCCATTTGGGGCATCATTCTGTGACTTTTTGTGTGTGTGACCCTAAACTTCAGTGCAGACTGAATATTTTGCGGGTAAATTGTAAGATTATAATGCACAAGTGAATCCTGCAGTATGGAGTAGAATTCTTTTATGTTGGGAACCATCCTTTTTAAACACGATTCATTTTGTCCTTTCAGAAAGCTGGCCCATCAGCTTTCTTAGAGTAGGTGTTGCCTATAAGGCGTCCCTGTTTGAGAAAGCGGCTCAGCCACTCAGTTATTGTTCTCTCCCTGTCCCCTGCCCTAGTGACTTGTAAAGGCATCAGTGGGGCTTCGTGGCTTTTGCTCTGCATCTTTTTTTCTTCTTTGGACAGATTTTTTCTGCTATATGCAGTTTTCCTCACCCAGGTTGTGGAAATGTCTGATTTTGTTGCGATACAAATATCTGGCCACAAGAGGGCACTAGTATTCCACATATTCCTCTAAAATCTCCATCCTTAGTTATCTGAAACTCTTACTTAAATAATAATAATAAATGTAAAGACACTGGATACCATTAAGTGCTATAAAAAGAAGGGCTTTTTGGTAGATGCATAAATATAGAAGTTTGACAAATTTCAAGGTGTATCCATATTATGATGTCTAGGGCCACATCATTTTGGGAAAGGGGGTTGGTTACTGGTGGCGGAGAAGGGCACCTGCTGAAGACATTTAGCAGAGAGTGGACACCTTGGTGACTGTCCTGTTTGCTCTGCTCTAAGTTCATCCTGAATTTGGGACAAGTCATTGCAGTACGAGCTAAACAGGAGGCACGGAGGGCCCTCCAGAGATAAATAAATAGGACCCTGGCTCATAAGGAATTTAGAAACTGCATGGGAAGACAGACAGTTAGCTCCCACCATTTATGGAGTGCCATGTGCTAAGCATACATGCTTCCCTACCCAGTATGTGCACATGAGATTCCCATCTTTACAGGTGAGTAAAGCGAGGCTCGTACGGGTTAAATTATTTGCTCCAGGTCATCTAGCTAATGCGTGGCACAGCTGAGATCAAACCCAAGCCTGCCTGACCCCCAAATCAGAGACCCAACTATTAATGCCATCTACCCATCCTCACAGTGCCAGGTGTTCCTCAGGGCGCCACTAGAGGGCAGCGTGGAGGCCCAGACGGCGGGCGTTCCTCTGCTCTAGACGCTGGATGTCTATTTACCCTCCTTCTTAAACTCCCTAGGAAATCACCCCGGGCCAGCTGAGTCTGGAGGACCTCTTGGAGATGACGGACGAACAGGTGTGTGAGACCGTGGAGAAATATGGAGCCAACCAGGAGGAATGTGCCCGTCTCAATGCCTCCCTCTCCTGCCTCCGCAATGTGCACATGTCAGGTGAGCAGGCGCGGGGGCATGGACACCTGCCCGGGCCCTCCGGGTTCCTGTGCCCGCAGCTGCTGGCCAGGACGACACAGTCTTGACTCCGGGTGGTAAATACCGCTCGCAGGCAGAGGAGAGAGGGGCCTGGGGCTCGGGGGCTGGAAGTGGTCAGGGTAGCTTCTGGGAAATCTGTCCCAAGGGAGACCTGAGGTTGTAGGACATTTGGTTCTGGACAGTTAGGGTCCAGATATGGAAATACTGGGTGTGTGCGCAGGAGACTAGAATTGTTTTACTTTAGACATTCTGAAGTGCCTTTGTATTTTGGGTCAACATCTAACTTGTTTTTTACATAAACAATATGACCTCATTATAAAATAAACCAGAAAACAGATAAACAAACCTAAGTGCCCTAAGCCCCACCATCTAGGGACTTACTGTTCTCATTTTGGTGTATACTTTCTGGTATAGTTCTTCCAGACCAATAGGTGTGTGTATACTACCTTTGAATTGTTCAAACTCCCATCTGCCTTTCTTAGCAGGACATCACATATCATCCTCGTAAGGCCTCCTGCTTCTCTCTAGCTTTATAATTTTCCCACAAGCGCCCTGGCCTTTTCAGTGTTAAGAGATTAGGTCTGCAAACATCAGCCGAAGAAAAATGTTATTGGTCCACCCGCGTGATCGTTTTAGTTCCTGCCACAAGGTGTCACTGTTGTACAGAGTCTGGCACAATCGGGCTGATTCTTATCCACAGATGCCCTCGCTGGATTCAACAGGCAACAGTATTTATTGAGTGACTACTTCGTACCAGGTGTGCTGTGGACCTATCAGTGAACAAAACAGAGTGTATTTGAAACAGATCATTGGCCCAGATCCCCCACGCATGCTTTTTTATATTCTTTGTTGCTAACAGGTCTTGATCAGGGTGATAATCAGCATCAAAAGAGACCGCGAACTGGAGGCTGTCCTGTCTTTGAAGGATGTTTGGTAGCATCCCTGGTCTCTACCCAGTAGATGCCAGGAACAGCCCCCTCCCATTCATGGCAAACGGAAATGTCCCTGGGTATTTTCAAATATTCTGGGTGGCGGGCGGGGCAGCGGAGTCAGCCCTGGTTGAACAGCTATAAAGGTCAGGCTGTTCCTTGCCCTGGTACACTGCCGGTGGCTCACCTAACATCTGCATGGCTGAGAGCGGCCTCTCAATCATGCAGTGCTGACAAACCCTCTTCAAGGTGACTGCTGCCCACCTACAGTGGGAAGCAGGTGGCAGTTATCTCTCCTGTAAGAAATGGTGCCTCGTTACAATGTTACAGCTTACGCATCTTTGTCAGTAAGTGTATTTCCTTCTCGTTGTCTAAGGCCCGAGTACCGCCGCGATTTATTCAACCAGTCTCCTTTTTTGAGACATTTAGACCGTCTCCATATTTTTCTTCTTCTAAGCGCTGCAGTGAGCAGCGTGGAGCGTTGTTATCTTTGGGCCCATCCAAGGCGGCTCCTTTAGCGAGAAGTCACAGGAGTGTGGTTCCCACGGCACAGAGTTTACATGTTTTAAGACTTCTGGTGAACACTGCCGTGTTTGGCTTCCAAAAAGTTTGTACCTGTTTCTGCCTCCCCCTCTCCCCTCCCCCACCCACCACAATGCAGGACCGTGAGCATTTGAGGTCGGGCTCTTCGTTGCCGTTCGGAGTTCGCGTCTCCTCCTCAGAGCCAGGCTCCTGACTTTGGCAGGGTCCTTGTAAGTGGAGCTGGACTCCAGCTCTGCCCCAGGGAGGCGTTGATGTCAGCTCTCTGTGGGCCCAGCAGCCAGTCTCCCTTATAACATCCTGGCCTGGTCCATCCTTGACAGAGCCTCTAATCTGGTGTTTTTCGAGCTTTTTTTTTTTTTTTTTTTTTTTTAATCAAGATACTCAGTAACAAAAATGATTTCTGTTGCGACCTCACACACACATTATACACAAACGCACAACTGATATGTATAGATACACATACACAGCTGACACGAGTTTCATGAAACTACTAATCCTTACTATGCATGATATTTTACATTCTTTTTTATTCTGTATCGCTTACCAAATGCTGGTAATGACCCGTCACTTGGATTTCACACTTCACTTAATTGGGTTGAAGTGCACTGATCTCACGGACCCTCCTGACCCCGTCCAGCTCTTCCCAGGCAGTGGAGCTTCCGTGTACGATGTCAAGACTCCAAGGCCAGCCTCAGGGCCACCAGGTCCCTGATTCAGTGCCAGTGCGGCACTGGCGTGGCACTGGTGCGCCGTTCCTATGGCCCGGGGCACCATGGCCCCCTCAGCTCCTGGTTTCCGCGGTGTCATCCCTCACCTCTGCATGTCTCAGGGCCACTTTTCACATTTCAGTTTTGGCCTTTGTGGGAGAGCGATTTATTTAACGGACACCTCTCTCCCCCTAGAGTGTGAGCTACAGGAGGGCTCACACCTGTTCCTGCTCACCGTTTTATTTCCAGCCAGACTTTCCCAGCTCAATATTGGGCACACGGTAGGGACTCAATCCCTATTTCTGAATCAGACACCTCCCTTCTCAGGTAGCCCAGAAAACTCAGCAGTGGCTCCATATACATGGCCTTCTCCACAGATTGCAAAGCATCTCGGGGTTTGGCTTCTGATGGGAACCCCACCGTTCACATTCCCCCCATCAAGCCCTCAATGTTGTGAAAATCTGCTAGCTCCTTAGGGCTTCCTAGATCAAGCTTGGATTCCTTGTCTTGT
>PVJD01015371.1:0-25201 GCA_004026545.1 Mormoops blainvillei | reverse complement strand
GTTGTCATTTTACTGTTCATACTTTTGATCTTTTTCTCAGATAACTCCCTTTAACATTTCATATAAGGACTTGGAGATGATGAACTCCTTTAACTTTACCTTATCTGGCAAGCACTGTATCTGGCCTTCCATCCTAAATGATAGCTTTGCTGGGTAGAGTCATCTCGGATGCAGGCCCTTGTCTTTCATGGCTTTGAATACTGCTTTCCAGTCCCTTCTTACCCATAAGGTTTCTTTGGAGAAATCAGCTGATAGTCTTAGGGGAACTCCTTTGTAGGTAACTGTCTCCTTTTCTCTTGCTGCTTTGAAGATTCTCTCCTTATCTTTAATCTTGGGTAATGTAATCATGATGTGCCTTGGTGTGTGCTTCCTTGGGTCCAACTTCTTTGGGACTCTCTGAGCTTCCTGGACTTCCTGGAAGTCTATTTTCTTTGCCAGATTGGGGAAGTTTCCTTCATTATTTTTTCAAATAAGTTTTCAATGTCTTGTTCTTCCTCTTCTCCTTCTTGCACCCCCACGATTCTGATGTTGGAACCCTTAAAGTTGTCCTGGAGGTTCCTAAGCCTCTCCTCATTCTTTTGAATTCTTGTTTCTTCATTCTGTTCCAGTTGGATGTTTATTTCTTCCTTCTGCTCCAAATCGTTGATTTGAGTCCATTTCCTTCCCTTCACTGTTGGTTCCCTGTATATTTTTCTTTATTTCACTTTGCAAAGCCTTTGCTTTCTCCTCTATTTTGCAACATACTCAACCATTTCTGTCAACATCCTGATTACCAGTGTTTTGAACTATGCGTCTAATAGGTCGGCTATCTCTTCATTGCTTAGTTCTTTTTGAGTTTTGATCTGTTCTTTCATTTGGGCCATATTTCTTTGTCTCAGTGCATCTGTTATTTTGTAGGGGATGGAGCCTTAAGTATTCACCTGGGTGGGACAACCCACCTCGCTGTGTTGTGGTGTTGTATGTGGGGGGTGGGGGTTGGTGAGGGAACAGTGCCACTTGCTCAGCTCTCAGCTGGCTTTCAGCCACTTCCCCTGCTACCCACAAGCAAATTGGGCCCTTCTGGTGCTGCTTCCTGGGTGAGTGGATTTGTGTACATTCTAGGACCCTGTGGGTCTCTCCAACAAACACTCCAGTGAGGCTGGGAGTTTCTCCTACCACCGCAGCCCCCACAGGTTTTTACAGCCAGAGATTTTGAGCCTTTCTTTTCCTGCACTGGAACCCTGGGTTGTGTGATCTGTATCGCTCCCCTGTTCGCTCCAGTTTATCCTCACACAAATGTGGGACCACCAGCCATCTTCTCGCATGCCCAGTCCTCCAGCCACCACCTTGCTGTGTGTCCTCTTTATAGCAGCTTCCCATCTCCACCCTTCTACCAGTGTGGATGAATGTTTCTTCTTTAACTCATCAGTTGTCAGACTTCCATACAGTTCAATTTCCTGGTAGTTCTGGTTGTTTTCTGTTTTAAATTTGTTGTCCTTCTTTTGGTTGTGCAAGGAGGCAAAGTGTACCTACCTTCCCCTCCATCTTGGCCAGAAGTTAATTGGTCACCTTTAATAATCAACTGATAATATGATTGATCTTCTCCCATACATACAATGTACACGAAAAATAATTTTATATTTGAGGGGTTTTTTTCAGCCTAGTGCTTTGAGTGAACTAATAATAAGACACAATTTCTCTCCTTAAGGAAACATGCTTGGGCTCAGATTTTGATTCTATCACACACTGGCTGTACGTTCTCTGGCATAGCTTCTCTGAGCCTTAATTTCTTTGCAAAATAGGGATAATACCTACCTCATAGGGCTAATGCAGGCTAAAGAGCTAATACACATAAAACATCTAATGTATTAGTAAGTGCTCAATAAACAATAGCTATTATCATGAACTTAAGTTAATTTTAAGGCTGCTTACAGTTGTCAGTGTGTACTGAGAAGGTTTGTGAGAGAGATTTGGGCTTGAGCATAAGCTAATCCTTTGTTCTTGTTTCCTCTTACTTATGCAGGCCGCTGGCATATACAGACCCTGGATTTCCCTCTGAGACCAAACCAGGTAGCCTACCAACTAATCAGAGCCACTGTGGTTTACCGCCATCAACTCCACCTAGCTGGCTTCCACCTCTCATGCCATGTGGAGCCCTGGGTCCAGAAAAATCCAACCAATCACTTTCCTTCCTCAAGAAGAGGTTCCTCAAAGCCTTCCATGCTACCAAAAGCTTGGACAGAGATGGATATCACACAACACGTTCAGCAAAGTCTCTGGAATCACAAGGGGCACAGGGTTCTACAACTCCACTTCATGTGTCAGCAGCAAAAAGGTAGCGAGGGTCTTGAGCTCTCGCGGCATGGCACATCATCCTTGGACACCGCCTTCTTGTTACTCTATTTCAATGACACTTATAAAAGTGTTCAGAAGAGCAAACTTCTACCCAGAGGCCTGGAAGAGTTTATGAAAAGGGACTCTTCTCTTTTCTTGCAGAGGGCACGGCGAGCAGCCAGTATCGCATCTAAGATTCCTGGATCCTCCCAGGAATATGTTGGGCCTGAAAGTAACCAGTGTTCCCTCCACCATTTCCAAATCAGTTTCCAAAAGCTAGGATGGGATCACTGGATCATTGCTCCCAATCTCTACACACCAAACTACTGTAAGGGAGCCTGCCCTCGGGTACTACGCTATGGTCTCAACTCTCCCAATCATGCCATTATTCAGAACCTTGTCAATGAGCTGGTGGACCAGAATGTCCCTCAGCCCTCCTGTGTCCCTTACAAGTATGCTCCCATTAGCATCCTTCTGGTTGAGGCTAATGGCAGTATTTTGTACAAGGAGTATGAGGATATGATTGCCCAGTCCTGCACATGCAGGTGACAGCACGGGTACAGGTAACTCAGGTCTACCAAGAAATTTGAGTAGGGTTTAAAATAAACTGATACCAATGTCAAATCTGCAGGTGATCCTCTACCTAATCTATGGGTTCTGTTTTTCGTCTTAAGTGTTGCTACTTGTCTCTTACCCTGTTTATGATCTCCTCACATTATAAAAACAGCTCTGATATCAAACATCAGTTTGTTTGACCACTAGTCAGAGTCCTTAATGCTTGAGTAAGATGTTCCTTTGGATATATCCTCTCTATTTTCTTGTCATTTCATTGTGACTTTGTTAAAAGTCACCAGTCCATGATGGCAGAACTTTAGGCATTGTCCCACCAAGATCTGGGAAAGGTAGGATCCTCTAGTGTTCCATCTTCTAAGGCTCTCTAGAAGACTTTGTGTGGAGAGAAAGGGGGAAGAGTTGTCATTGCTGATTAGGATTATGTATAGGGTAGTAATTTTAACTTTTCTATGGAACACTAGATTTCACAAGGTATTGTCTTGTTTTGTGTAACACTTACACCCCTGTTAATTACTCCACAAAGTTCCCTAATGTCTCAGAGGCTAGGAGTTGAGCTGGATGGGAGTGGGAGGGGGAGAAGGCTGCAGTTAGAAAGCTTAAAGGGCTATGGGGGGAGGCTGAATACTGTTAAGGTCTGGGGCTTACTTCATTCTGGGCTTGCCTGTTTGTGCAAGTTCAATTTGGCCCTGGGCATGGGTCTTTGGAGAAGATGGGCTTGCTGTTTTGGGAAGCATGGTGCTCTACTTTGGACTATATGATGCTCGCAGTGTAACTCTCTTCTATTCCTATGCTGTACTGAAGTGATGGGAACTGGGCTGTGTTACAAATAAATCATTTTGTTGTTAAAGAGAATCTTGAATGTTTTGAGGATTGAGAGAGAATGGGTAGAAGGAATCTATTTCCTTTATTTCCTTTAGCTATGACCAGCCGCTGAACTCTAATCCCCAAGAGTGGGGCCAGAAGCTCCTCTGAAGTTTTGTTCTCTTAAGGCAGCCCTGCATCCCCAAGGGGCCCTTTTGAAGAAGCCTAGTAAGGCCTTTTCCCTGCATAACTGTCCCTTGACTAGTCTTATGGCCAGTCTCAGCAGGAATGAGATGGGACCGATTTAGGATGGGTGCATGTTTTTACCAAATATAAAGATATAAACCCCTCTTTCTTACCTATCCATTGTAAATTAATTCATTTTATGACTTCCTTCTTAAAAATTGGTTCCAGCTAGACTGAATTATACACTTGTAAATACAAAAATTGTATTCTTTTGCCTGAGGAACTGTTTCATAATATCCTTTTGTCCATCTACCTTCCTTACTGTACCTCTGGGAATCAGCTCAGGAATTTCTCTACACATCCTCAATGTTCCCATAACATCCCAGACTCAGGTATGTGCCCCCTACTCTGTGCTCACGTAGCACTATTTGCTTTCCTTTAACACACTTCAGTCTAACTTTTTTTTTGCCAAAAAATAGAGCTCCTTTTGAAAATTTCAACTGTGTTTTAACCATTTCTGTATTACTGAAGACTGGCACATAGTACATCCTTGATGTATACAAACATAGGTTCAAACATAGGACAGTGACACTGTTTTGTTTTTTTTTCTTTTTTGCAAGGGATGCATTCCACCTGACATGGGATATTTCAATGTTCACATATTTCATTAATTTTCTACTGAAATAAATGTAACATATATTTTGTATATGAAGTAACTATTAATTTTTGCCCCATTTCAAAATCATGATTCAATTTACAATAGACTGTGACAACTATGTTCTTGAATAAGGAGGTCTGTGGAATTATATATGCTCCAAGTCAACATGGGAGAGTAAATGTGAGTTTCTAGTCTAGCCATTTCCCCAGCCTATCTGAGGCAGGCACAAATACATAACAGGCCTGATGACAGACTTTGGTCACAGGACCAGATTCTGAGTTCAGCACTCAGAATCTGAGTTCAGCTGAGTTGAGATTTTCAGAAAATCATGGTCTCCAAGCCTTGTGAATCCTGAATACACCTGAAACTTTATTTATGTAGGATTCAGGGATAATTGGCCCCATTATCTACTAAGCCCTGAGATGTCATAATATCCAAAGAAAACACTGGAAGGATGGGATCAGTTGTGGCTGATGATTTGAACTCTCTTTTCTTTTGAAATGTTGCTTTCAGCTCAGTACTTTTTCTCAAGTCCAAAGTAAAAGGTCTATGCCTCAAATGTTCTGGAAGAAAGGAGATATGCTTGCTAGTGGAGGAGAGTGTATAGATGAGAAATCTGTCTTCCCAGGCAGGTGGGAAGAAATGATTATTTGGTCCAGAAAGGAAAAGGGGGGAACAAAGTCGACCTTGTCCCAGTTCTTTCAGTGAATAGGCTAGAACTTTATTCATTGTATGGGCACAAAAGGAGCAAGCATTTAAAGTTGCTTCTGACCCTGGAACTCTGTTTGTTGCATTTACTTTTGCAGTTATATTACATCCAATACTGAGCAAAGTTGAGAAGCAGGTAAAATTTATTTTCAGTTCCACCAAATATTTGGGTGCCTAACTTTGTAAAAGAAAGTTTCACATGTCTTTGGTCAGTTCTTCCAACAGCATTATGAAGTGGAGTAGTAATGCTGAATCATATGGTAACTATGATTAACATTCTGAGAAACAGGTAAATTGTTTTCCAAAGTGGTTGCAACATCTTACTATCCAGCAATGTATGAGTGAGGGTTTCAATTTTTCCACATCCTCACCAGTACTTGTTATTGTCTGTATTTTTTATTTTAATCATATTAGTGGAGGTGAAGTGATATTTCACTGTGGTTTTGGTCACATTTCCCTAATGACTAATGATATTGAACATCTTTCCATGTGTTTATTTGCAACTTGAGTATCTTTTTTAGATAAATGTGTATTCAAGTCACTTGCCCAGGTTTTTTTTTTTTAATCCTCACCTAAGGATATGCCTTCATTGATTCTAGGGAGAGAGGAAGGTGGGGGAAAGGGGCAAGAGAGAGAGAGAGAGAAAGAAAGAGAGACAGAGGTGAGAGACAAACATTTTTCAGCTACCTACTGTAATAGCATCAAACAGGGATAGAACCAGGAACCTAGGTTAAGTGTCCTGACCAGGAATAAAGCCTTTTGTTGTATAAAACAATGGTCCAAACAACTGAGCCACCTGGCCAGGGCCATTTGCCCAATTTTTAATTGGGTTGTCTCTTATTGTTGATTTGTAGAAGTTCTTAATAGATTCTTACTATTAGTCCCTTTACAGATATATGATTGGCAAATATATTCTCTGATTCTATGAGCTACCTTTTAAGTTTCTGGATGGTGTCTTTTGAAATACAGAAGTTTTTAATTTGGAAAGAATCCAATTTATCTATTTTATCTTTTGTTGCGTGTGCTTCTGGTATTACCTAAAAAACAACGAATAATCCAAGGTCATGAGGATTTATACACCTATGTCTTTTTCTAAGAGTTTTTATAGTTTTAACTTTAACATTTAGGTGTTTAACCCATTTTAGTTAATTTATGTATATGGTATGAAGTAAAGGTCTAACCTCACTTATTTTTACATAGATATCCAGTTGTCACAGTACCATTTGTTGAAAAAACTAATCTTTTTTCCATTTAAATGTCTTGGCACCTTATCAAAAATTGACCATAAATATAAGGGTTTATTTTTTTACTGTGAATTTTGTTCCATTGATCATTTGCCTGTTTTTTATGCCAGAATAGCACTGTCTTAAACTGTAGTTTTGTGTAAGCTATGTAATTGAGGAATGTGATTCCTCCAAATAGTTTCTTCTTTATGAAGATTGTTTTGGTTATTCCTGGCCACTTGTATTTTTATATGAATTTCATTTTTTAACATTTTATTTTTATTTTATTTATTATGCTATTACAGTTGTCCCAGTTTTTCTTCCTTTGCCCCCCTCCACCCAGCACCGCCAACTCCCTCAGGCAATGCCCACACCATTGTTCACGTTCACAGGTCATGCATATAAGTTCTTTGGCTACTCCCTTTCCTATGCTGTATTTACATCCCCATGGCTATTCTGTAACTACCAATTTGTACTTCTTAATCCCCTCACCTCTACACCCATTCTTCCACACCCCCCTCCCACCTGACAACCATCAAAATGCTCTCTGTATCCATGATTCTGTCTTTGCTCTTCTTGTTTGCTTAGTTTGCTTTTTAGATTCACTCGATATATATGTATTTATTGTATTTTATTGTTCATAGTTTTCATCTTATTTCCTTAAGTCCCTGTAACAGTTCATATAATAATGGTTTGGTGATAATGAACTTTAGTTTTTTCTTGTCTGGGAAGCTCTTTATCTACCCTTTGATTCTAAATGACAGCTTTGCTGAGTAGAGCAATCCAGGCTGTAGGTCCTCACTTTTCCTGACTTGGAATATTTCTTTTAAAATTTTTTCTATTGTTCAAGTACAGTTTTGTCCATTTTCCCCTAACCACTCCCCCATCCCCCCACCCTTGGCCCCTCCTTGGCTTTGTCCATGAGTCCCCCATATATGTTCCTTGACCACTCTTCCCCTGTTTCCCCCAATATTCCCCTCCCTCCTCTCCTTTGTTCACTGTCAGTTTGTTCTTCACTTCAATGTCTCCAGTTACATTTAACTTGCTTGCTTGTTCTGTTGGTTAATCTCCACTTACAGGTGAGATCATATGATATTTGTCTTTTACCACCTGGTTTATTTCATCTAGCATAATGCTCTCCAGATCCATCCATGCTGTTGAGAATGGTAGGAGCTGGGATTATACCCTAAAAATTCAGGAACACCAATTCAAAAGAACCTATGTACCCCAATGTTCATAGCAGCACAATTTACAATAGCCAAGTGTTGGAAGCAACCTAGGTGCCCACCAGTAAATGAGTGGATCAAAAAACTGTGGTACACTTACACAATGACTTTGAATATTTCTTGCCAATCTCTTCTAGCCCGCAAAGTTTCTTTTGAGAGATCAACTGACAATCCTATAGGAATTCCCTGTCAGTAACTAACTGCTTTTCTCCTGTTGCTTTTAAGATTCTCTCTTTATCTTTAACCTTTGGCATTTTAATTATGATGTGTCTTGGTGTGGTCCTCTTTGCATCTATCTTATTTGGGACTCTCTGTGCTTCCTGGACTTGCATGTCTCTTTCCTTCACCAAATTAGAGATGTTTTCTTTCACTATTTTCTCAGATTTCCAGTTCCTTGCTCTTTCTTTTCTCCTTCTGGCACCTCTATGATGCAAATATTGAACTTCTTCAAGTTGTCCCAGAGGCTCCTTACACTATCCTAATTTTTTAAATTCTTTTTTCTTCTCGTTGTTCTGAATGGTTGTTTTTTTTACTTCCTTATATTCTGAAACATTGATTTAATTCTCAGTTTCATCCACTCTACTTTTGATTCCCTGTAAGTTGCTCTTTATTTCAATTAGTGAATCCTTCATTTCTGACTGGATCTTTTTTATGCTGTTGAGGTCCTCACTAAGTTCCTTGAACATCCCTATAACCAGTGTTTCGAACTCTGCATTTGACAGATTGGTTATCTCCATTTCATTTAGCTCTTTATCTGGAGTTTTGATCCGTCCTTTCATTTGGGCCATGTTTCTTTATCTCCTAATTTTTTCAGCCTCCCTGTGTTTGTTTCTATGTAGAAAACAAATGTTTCTAGGTAGAGCTGCTATGACTCCCTGTCTTGGTAGCATGGTCTAGTGAAGTAGAATGTCC
Organism: Mormoops blainvillei; assembly: GCA_004026545.1. Taxonomy (NCBI): domain Eukaryota; kingdom Metazoa; phylum Chordata; class Mammalia; order Chiroptera; family Mormoopidae; genus Mormoops; species Mormoops blainvillei. Next base: position 16,601 of record PVJD01015371.1, on the reverse strand, counting down.
TGTAGGGTCCAGTGGAATAGCTTCCCCTTTCACACAAGCTGGGTACTCAATGTGCACCTTTTGTATGGGCTGAGTACACCCTCCTCTTGTAGTAGAGCCTTGGTGGCTGTTGGCAGGTCAATGGGAGGAATTAACCCAGGCCAGTCAGCTGCAAGGACTGGCTGTGACCACTGACTACCAACCTCCACCCCCCATGGAGGATCAGCTGTGCAGACGCAGGGTGGTGGTGCTCTGATGTGATCTGTAGCTGACCACTGGATGCACTGGCTCTTGGGTTTACTGGGTGGTACAGGCCAAGGTCAGTCGCACGTGTGTTCTGCCTGGGGCCACTCTACATGAGCTACAAAGAAACCTGCAGATGGCTGCTATTGGTGCTGAACTTGGAGATTTCCAGGCAAAACTAAGCTGTGAATCTAAGGTGTCTGATTCTAGTGCCGGGCCTGTGGTCACTTAGTAAGAGGTATGGGGGCAGGGGGCTCAGCGAGGCTGGCTGTTGCGTGTTTGAGGAGAGTTAAGAAGATGTGAAGCATGACCCTAGACAAGCCATTCATATGAAAAAGCCACTGTTAACAGCTCAGGTTGGCCCATAAGTTGTGTGGGGCAGAGACTCCAGAATCTCTAGGGTTATGCAAACAGTGTTAGCCAGGTTAATGGAATCTCAGATATGGCACCTGCCTGCTGGCTCTGTGGCTCTTTTGGGGGAGGGTTCAGAAAAGGAACAATGGCCTCTGCCCACCTTTCTGTCTGGGAGAAAGCTGTACCCCAGCTCTTGTCCTGATACCAGACACTGTAGTTCCTCTTCATATGTCACTGGTACCTTTCAAACTTCTACTCTGGTGTTGGATGTCAGAGGGAGTGAGTCTGAGTAAGTCTATGTGCTAGTTCTTTAAGAGGAACTGCTTGGGAGTCCAGCAGTTTCTTCCACTGTCTCAATCTTTGCTGGTTTTTGCAAAGTTATGGGGACTTATAAAGTGATGTTATGGGGACTTACCTCCCTGGCATTGGAACCCTGGGAGCTGGGCTGGGGGCCCTGGTTTGGGGTTGGTGGGACTCCTCATTCCCAAGATATCCCTCCTGAAATTTTATCCACCACACCTGTGTGTGGGACCAGCCCATTCAGTGTCTTTCCATCTCTGCCCTCCTACCAGTCTGGATGGATGTGGTTTCTTTAATTCCCTAGTTGTTGGACTTCCATTCAACTTGATTTCTGATGGTTCTGAGTGACAGTCTTTCTATAGTTTAGTTGTAATTTTAATGTGGTTGTGCAAGGAGGAGAGTCATGTTTACCTATGCCTCTATATTGACAAGACTTCTCATATAAACTTTAGAATCAGCTTTTCTTTTTATGAAAATACTGAGTTTTTTTTTAAATTAGGGACTGCACTGAATCTGTAGGTGAGTTTAAGTAGTATTGCCATCTTAATTTTATCAAGTCTTCTGATTTGTAAACATGGGATAACTTTCCATTTATTTAGGACTTAGGCTTCTTTAATTTATTCAACAATGTTTTGTTATTTTTCATTATATGGCTAACATTTTAAATTTATTCCTAAGTTTTTATTCTTTTTGATGCTACTATAAAAGGATTTTCTAAATTTCATTAATTGCTAGTGTGTAGAAATACAAGTAATTTTTGTATATTTAACTTGTAACCTGCAACTTTTCTGAACTCATTTACTAGCTATAATAGTTTGTGTGGATTTCTTAGGATTTTCTTTTCTTTTAATCTGGATGTCTTTTTTGCCTAATTATCCTGGTTAGAACCTCCAATACTATGTTGAATAGAAGTAGTGAGAGCAGACATCCTTGTTTTATTCCCCATCTTAGGGGGAAGCATGTAGTATTTTGCCAATAAACCACAACTAATGTGACACTTTTCATAGATGCCTGAATTCAATATTCACTTTTAAGCTACAGAAATTGACACATGTGGTATTGGTGAAAGAATAAACAAATAGATTAATGGGACAGAAGAGAGAACCACAAAACTGATGCACACAAATGTACTCAACTGATTTTTTGACAAAGATGAAAAGGCAATTCAATGAATACAGGGTAATCTTTTCAACAAATTGTGCTGGAATAACTAGACAAGCACTTGCGTTTGTCACAAATATTAATTGAAAATGGGCCATAGACATAAATGTCAAACACAAACTATAATACTTCTAGAAGACAAGTTAGAAATTTTAGGTAACCTTTGGTTTGGAGATGATTTTTTTCTTATATTTTATTTCTAGGAATTATTGTACATCATTTTATTTCATCTTGGCCTGAATAAGTACCATTTCATTTTAGTTTTGTGGAAACAAATTGTTCTTGAGGCTGGCCTGAGGTCGCAAACCATAGCAAGTGAGTGGGTAGTGAGAGATCCTAACCCAAATCTGTCTGATGCCCTGATGATTTTTTATTTTGTTCTTCTTTAAAAATTTATAAAAATAATATTTAATTTTGACATTTCCTGAGGATACACTGTACAGCTTCTGTAGACATACATAAATATTCACCAACACTGGCATCCAGAGGTAGTTCAAGATGTATGGCAGACTACAGTTTGTGTTACAAGGGAGTAGAGGAGGACTATATGTACATATTTACTTTAAATACCTAAAATATCTCTGGTAACTTAAGGAACTGAGTGGTTTTAATACAAGAGGTGAAAAAGAGACTTGTAATTGTAATACATTTTGAATATTGAACTATGTCAATATTCCAAAAATAAAATTTAACACATGCCTGCATCCTTCTCTTACGAACTTAGCTGTGTGTTGATAGGACAATGCTGACAGAACTGAGCCTAAAATTCACAAGACCAACCGTTTTTGTTTTTGCATTTTAGAGTCTCTTCTTAACATCCTGAAAGTCTTAATTTTATCTTAGTATTCTCATGGAACTAGAGCCCCAGTACAGAATATTATTTTAGCTTTTCTTAGAAACTGTTTAATTTAAAACTTAAATACCTTAAGCCCTGGCTAGTGTGGCTCAGTGGATTGAGTGCTGGCCTGCGAACCAAAGAGTCACCAGTTCAATTCCCAGTTGGGACACATGCCTGAGTTGCAGGCCAGGTACCCAGTAGGGGGTGCATGAGAGGCAAGCTCACATTGAGGTTTCTCTCCCCCTCTTTCTCCTTCCCTTCCCCTCTCTCTAAAATTAATTTTAAAAATCTTTTTAAAAAACACCATAAATGCCTTACGGGTAAAAAAACATGGAGTCCTTGCAAAATATCACACTGACTTTTCTTCATACTTTCTCATCTTCCTTAGTGAAATGACATCAAATAACTGGACCAAAGAAAGCTTTCCTGTCCCATCCTTTATCTACACATACTGGTAGACCTCCTAGGACAATGCAGAAATCTGAACAAGAGAAGAAAGCACACTAAAATAATGGAGGATAAGCACATTTTTTTTTCTGCAAACTTTGGAAATATGATTTTTTGAAGAGGCCTGCTTGCATTCCTGTTGACATTCCAAGGTAAAATAGCCAGTTCACAGCAGCCTCAGCAAATCCAGCAGTCAGATTTCTTAAACACACCTGGCAAAGATGAATTCATACAACTCCAAATTTCAACCATTGTTTTAGGGCAATAATCTGGGACTCGCTGCAACAGACATTTTTGTCATGACTCAATTTTTGAGGAAAATATCTATTCACATACATCACAGCACATTTGGTTATCCTTTGAATGATCACAACACAATGTATCCTCACTGCCAGGGCCAGGCCCCCAGCCACCTCCATGACTATCGCCAGAGCCAGGAGAAGTCACAGCTCGCTGGGAAGCCCAGGCAATTGCCATGTTCAGGCCAGGAGGTCCAGAACTGGAGGATGCTTGGACCCAGTGTGGCCCCCATTGCTGCTCAGATGATTATTTTTTAGCTATAACACCAAAAGCATGACTAAGAATTTAAAAAATGGTAACCTGGACTTTATTAAAATTAAAACTTGGGCTCTGCAAAAGACATTGTTAAGAGAATGTAAACATAAACCACAGATTGGAAAGAATATTTGCCAAACACATAATAGATAAAGGACTTGCATCCAAAACACACAGCACTAGTTACTGGTAGAAATGCAAAAATGGTACAGTTTGCTTTGGAAAACAATCTTATAGTTTCTTACAAAACTAAACATAGTCTCGCCATACAATCCAGCAATCTCACTTCTTGTGATTTTTTTATTTGTTCAATTACATTTGTCTCATTTTTTTCTCTTTTGCCCTCATCCACCCACCCCACCCCTCCAGCCAAAGTAAATCCCCTCTGTAGTCCATGTCGTACATCATTCATACATATTTGTTCTTTGGTTAGTCCCTTCCCATTCCTTCCACCATTCCACTCCACCCACCTCCCCTCCTACAGCTATCAGTCTATTCCATGTTTCCATGTCTCTGGTTCTATTTTTCTCATTTGTTTATTTTGTCCATTAGATTTCAGTTATAAGTGAGGTCATATGGTATTTGTCTTTTGCTGACTGGCTTCTTTTACTTAGCATAATAGTCTCCAGTTCCATCCATGCTGTCGCAAAAGGTAGGGCTTCCTTCTTTCTGTGTAAATGTACCACCATTTACTAATCCACTCATCTACTGATGGGCACTTGGGCTGGTTCCAGCACTTGGCTATTGTAAATAGCGCTGCTGTGAACATAGGGGTGCATAAGCTCTTTTGAATCAGTGTTTCAGGATTCTTAGGGTATAATCCCAGCAGTGGAATTGCTTGGTCATAAGGCAGTTCCATTTTGAATTTTTTGAGGAAATTCCATCCTTTCTTCCACAGTGGCTGCACCAGTCTGCATTCCCACCAACAGTGTACTGGAGTTCCCTTTTCTCCACATCCTCACCAGCAGTTGTTGCTTATTGATTTGTCAATGATGGCCATTCTGACTTGTGTGAGTTGATATCTCATTGTGGTTTCAATTCACATCTCTCTGATGGTTAGTGATGCTGAGCATCCTTTCATATGTCTCAGGGCCCTGTGTATGTCCTCCTTGGAGAATTGTCTATTCAGATCTTTTGCCCATTTTTTAAAATTGGGTATTTTATATTTCTGGTGTTGAGTCATATGAGTTCTTTATATATTTTGGGGATTAAACCCTTGTCCAGTGTATCATTGGCAAATATGTTCTCTCATACAGTTGGTTCCCTTTTCATTTTGATGGTTGTTTCTTTAGCTGTGCAGAAACTTTTAAATTTGATGTAGCTTCATTTATTTACTTAAACAAGTAGAAAAGTTATGTTCACACAAAAACGTGCACATGAATGCTTATAGCAACTTTATTCATAATTGCCCAAACTTGGAAGCAATGACAATGTCCTTTAATAGGTAAATGGATAAACAAACTCTGGCACATATATACAATGGAATATTATTCAGCAATAAAAAGAAATGACCTATCAAGTTACAAAAAGACATGGAAGAATCTTAAATGCATGTTGCTAAGTGAAGAAAATGAGTCTGAGAAGACTGCATGCTATATAATTCTATTCATATGACATTCAGGAAAAGGCAAAACTATAGAGACAGTAAAAAGATCAGTGATTGCCACTGGCTCAGGAGGAGAAAAGGAGGGATGAATACATGGAACAGGGGATTTTTAGGGCAGAAAAACTCTGTATGATACTGTAATGGTAGATACATGCACTATGCATTCCTCAAAACCCAAGAAGAATGTAAAATTGAAAAGAGTGAATCTATCCCACAGTCCTGTGCCTCCTGGGGCCCCAGGCCAGCATCTGTGGTCTTGGCCTCCACTGCCAGGCACCTCTGAGGAGAACAAGGCCAGCCACATGGGGACAGCAGGAAGACCCGGGACTGGAGGCTCAGGCTGGGGAGCAGAGTGTGTGGTGCTGGGCAGTGCCCCCAGAGGGGACCATGTCTAATGGGTCTACATGCTGCCAAGTGCAGCCAATGGACACGTGAAGCTGGTAGTGTCCAGCACACCTCTGGTAGACTTTCTGATGCAACTGGAGGATTACATACACACCTATGATCCCAGGTGCAGTAACTGGTTACTACCTGAACCATGTTGGCTTTGAGGCCTCAGACCCTCACATAATTTGGTTTATCTCCCTGGCTGCTCAGAAATTCATCTCAGATATTGCCAACAATGCACTACAGCATGTAAAATGAAGGGCACAGCCTCTGGCAGCTCCCAAAGCAAGAGCAAGGACACAAGTACACTCTAACCATGGAGGACTTGACCCCTGTCCTCAGCGAGTATGGGATCAATGTGAAGAAGCTGTACTATTTCATCCGAGCCACCCAATCTCTATGTACTTCTCTGTCCCCTTGTCTCCACACCAGCCTGTTTTCATAATAAATTTGTTGTGACAGACATGTGAACCCTCATGTAAACAATGGACTTAAATTAATGATGATGCATCCATATTGGTTCCTCATATAACAAATGCACCAAACCAATGCAAGACATTAATAATACAGGAAAACTGTGGAGGGGAGACAAAAAGGAACAGTAGCAATATGGGAATTCTGTACTTTAAATTTTTCTCTAAACTCAAAGCTGCTCTAAAAAATAGACTATCAAGGCAAAAAAAGAAAAAATCTTTTCCATGGGTCGAGCTCTGAGACAGGTCAAATAAAGATAAGTTGTGTGACGGGTTTTTTCCAAGGACTGTCAGGTAAAATTGTGACTGATCTCTAGAAATGGGGTTTGGGGGAACCTGAAACCTGGTCTTCCCCTTCCAGTGACTGCTAGGCTACTGCTTTCACAACTGGTGCAGTTTTCAGGTTGTTATTTTTCAAGGCTATTGTGGAGCCAAGGAGAGGGAAATTGGAATAGAACACGTTAAAACACCACAAAGCTCACTACTGTCACAGAGGTTCAGCCATTTTTTCTTGGATAAATGCTCCTGGATTGTTGCAAGCCTTTGAATTGTCCCAGAGTTCTGAAAAAGTTGATTTTGATAACTTTTTGCAAGTGTTCTTATTGGTTTTATTGAGGAATGGATTTTTGGAGGTCCTTGCTCCATGATTCCTTAAGTGCTCTTCTATTAGCCCCATTTCACTGTGACTTGCCCCAGAGATCCATAGATCCATTTCTTCTGTACTCATTCATTTGTTTAACAGATATAAATGAAGTTCCCCAGATGATAGACTATTTATCATCCTATAAAATTTTAAACACACTTAGAAATGGAGATGTTTATATACTTACATACTATGTGAATACATATGCCCTCACCCTCTGTTATCTAGCTAGCTAGCTAACTATCCATCCATCCATCTAACGATCCCTCTATTCCATATGCAATTTTATTTACAAGTAGAGTTCATTGCTAGAGTTGATTTTCAAGTAGAGTTCATGTGGAGGAAAAAGATGATGTCCCTACAGTCTACTGCAGTCTAATCAAGTGCTTTTATCATTTTCTCATCTTTGTGTATTTGTTCAACAAGCAGAAAGCCAACCTTGAACTTAGTGTCTTATCTGGCCCTGGGAGTTCTGACAGAAAAATATCAGAGAAAGCAAGATAGGAGGGGGTTCGGGTCAGAGAGACAGAGGCAAATGGATTTCTGCATGTCAAAAAAATGTATCAAATACTTGAACAAAGTCTGTTAGATAGGAAGAACAATCTCAAGACTGGGTGTGAAGGGATGGACTACAGAATATAAGGAGGCTTACTATCTGTACTACTTTCCACCAAACTGATATCTGCCAGGATTCTTTTCTAGAATTACATATTACCTTACTGGAATCTTGCCATGTTTTGCCACTGCTACTGCTGCTGGCACCTCAGCTGGTAAGTCTGATAGAACTTCACAGTGCTAAGGCTGGGGAAGGAGGTAAGCATTAGATTGAGTGTACTTTCTGCTCTTTCCTGTTTGGCAGACCCTTACTTACCCTACTGAAGGAGCTGTTGTTTTGGAGCTATAAGTCAGACAGTGGTAAAACCATTAGATGGCATGGGTCTGCCAATCATCTCCAGGTGGCTAGGATGACTCCATTCTAGAGAATCCTTCTTGGTAAACTTGTTGGGATTGCTTGCACTTGGACCAAATACTGCAGGTGAGAGCTTTGTTTCACTCTCTGCCTCTTCACAGCTAAATTGCTTAACACCAGGGTTCCCAGGGTCAAGATGACCCCCTGCTTTGTCTTTTTAGGAATGGTTGCTGTGTGTTGCAACCTCTCTGATCAGACAGGTTCACGATTCATGCAGACGGAAGAATATTCATGGAGCTGTTGGAATGGCTGACACACCTTTATTTACGGGTGGGAGATCCACACACACTGCAAGCTGCTTGTCACACTGCATGTCACACTGCATGTCATCTGCATGCCACCTGTCCCCTCTGCATGTCTGTGTCTGCACGCACGCACAGTGAGAAGTCCCTACCTCCTTAAATCCTAGCACAAACAAAGCCGACATCAGGCCAAAAGGTGAAGTAACATAGCATGAGCTGTGCATTGGAGCCCACTACATGTTATGGGAACCATTTATTGGACCCAGATACAACACTATGAGAACACACTTTATCAGGCCCATTCAAGGTTGTAAGAAACTGCTTCCCTCTCATTACCCAAAGACCTGTGGGAGGAAGCCAGACTGCCTCCCTTTACCCTACAATCCACCCCTTCTCAGTCCCTCACTGCACAGTCTATATGAAGGTATCTTCTGCGAAGGTCCCTTGGTGAGGAAGGCCGAGCCCTACACCCATAAACCACAACAGCAGTATAGGCTACAACAACAAGTGAGCAAAACACAAGCACTGCCACAGCAACAGTATAGAAAACAGCCAAATCACAGGCAATACGGCCACTCCTAGGTACATGGGCCAGTCCAATTCCCAGGCAGATAAGGCCACCCATGTGAGCCACACACCCAGAGGGCTCCAGTGAGAACAGCAGCCCACACACCACACTGCACCTCCCAGCAATGTCCAAGAGCATGTCTCTGACACAGAGCCACAAGAGTTCAGTCCACCGGGGTTTGTCCTTGAGGCTTTTAATATAGAGGTGAGGGCTAGCCCAGCCAACCCCATGGCCCCAACCATGAACCAACCCTGAGCCACCTCACATGGAGCAGCTGACCAATAGCCAGGGCTGGTCACACCCCTGCTTTGTCCCAGCGCAGATGCTGGTCCAGGTCATGTTCCACAAGAAATGAGCACTGTTCTGTTTGTAGACAGAAACTGGAGAGATGCACCATGGGAGGTGGGAAGATGTGCTTATGGAGATTTAGGTGCAGACCCAGCACGCTGACTGGTTGGCCACTGAGGCATAAGCATGTACCCAGTCCACTACACCCTAGGGGCTGGAAAGACAAATAGTTACAGACACCAACAACGGCCAATCACTACCCTCAGGTAATATATAAGTGGGCCTCTGGTCAGCCAGCAGGACAGTGGCTGGCAAAGGAGGCCTCCCTGGGCGTGAATACTGCACCTTGCGTGCCTCAGCTGGGGGCTCAGCACCTACTTGCAATAACAGGGGAGAACTCATAATGGGCCATAGGGAAATTACAAAGGTGACATGAAGAAGCCTTTCATGGTCTGCTGGCCCTGGATATGTCACCTTTAAGACTGAGGGCTTGGTCCCAATCACCCAGGGCACTATTTGCAAGTTCCTCTCCACCCCTTGTCCCCAAGGGAAAGTAAGAGCCACCCAACGTGTGCGAGGGGCTTTTATTCCCCAAGGCCACATCCAAGTAGCTGTTTTCCCTCACTCCAGGCCCTCTGGAGCAGGCAAGAGAATATTTCCCTGTTTCCCCAGGCCTGGTTTCAGCAGAGCATCCTGAGTTGGCACCTGCAGCTCAATAGGAGCTGCAGTCCGGTGGCAAAGCACTTCCATCAGAGCAGGTCCCCCCACCTCTGGCTCCTCTCATTCAGAGTCTGGAGGACAGTCCACAAGGATTTTGTCCAAGCCCTCAGCATGGGGGTGACAGCTGCAGCTCGCAGGTTCTGCTTTAAGAGACCATTATACCGTTCAATCATCCCAGCAGCTTAGGGATCATAGACCACTTGGAATTTCCAGTCAATCTGTAACTCTCGAGCCCACTGTCACACCAAGACCCCAAGAAAATGTGTCCCCTAGTTACTCTCAATGATTAAGGCTCACTCGTATGCAGCACATAACTGCTCAAGAGCACCTATTACTGCTTTGTGATTTGAATGCCTTGAGGGATAAGCAGCTAAAAGTCCTTTGGCCATGTCCACACCTGTAATAGCATACTATGTCCCTCTGAACCAGGTAGGGGACCGATGACATCCACCTGCCACTGGGTCAGTGGTACCCATCCCCGTACCACCTGTCCAGGAGTTCCCACAGGCTTCCGGGATGCTCTCATGAGCAGACAAAACAGATCTCATGTGCTCCTTGTACCTCTGCTAAGGTGACAGGTAACCCCCACCCAAGTCTTTATAGTGGACCATGTGGTCTTTTGTCCCACATGTAAGAGGCGACGGTGTAGCCACTGAACTACTTCCCTTCCTGATGTACTGGAAGGTACCATTTCTAGCCACTGCACCCCGGCTAGAGTGTCAGCCTCATCATTTCTAAGGGAAGTAAGAGGGGCATGTCTAGTAACATGATATACAGTGATTTGTTTCTGGTAGCCTAACTCCCATAGTCTTGCCAGAAAGCCTGTCCCCACAATGGCCTATGCATAACCATCCATTTATTTGTATGTCATATAGAAATCCATAATGTTAGTCCTCTTTATACCACCCGACTATCTGTGCAGGTAGTCAGGGGTGGTGCGTCATTGGTAGCCATGAGCCACATGGCTCAGAGTTCCACCCACTGGCTAGTGCTAGTGTCATGCCAGTGTCAAAACAGACTGTCTGTTTCTGGTTGAATTGTCACAGTAGTCCACGTGGCAGGCTGGCCCCTACTGGACCCATCAGTGTACCACGCATCTGAAGGAATAGGTGCCTTCCCTTTGTGGAAGAGGCTAGTTTCTATTTCTTTTATAGGGACGGGGGCAGTAGATTTTTTATCTACATAAGTAACAGGACCTAGCACTTCCTGTAGCTCAGCCCTTAAGGAGCTAGTGGACAGAATACTCCTTTGCTGCAGATAAACCCCCCACTTGGCCAAAGTGGGCGTCTGAGCCGTCCCAGTACAAGAGTTGGCCACTCAGTCTCAGACCCACCCTGCAATGGGATATGTGGTCCTAACTGTCATGGGGGCAGTTCCTGTTATAGCCTCTGTGGCCAACAGGACAACATAGAATGCAGCCAGCTGCTTTTAAATCAAGGAGTACCGCACCTCTGCTCCCTTCCAGAGTTGGGGCCAGAAACCCAAGGGTTGACGTAGTCATTCTGATCGCTGCCACAAATCCCATCCAAAGCCTTTCTGTGCCACATGCACATCTAGCTCACAGGGCCTGGCAGGATCCAGAGTATGCAAGGCCTGGATGCGCTTAATGAGGCGCTTTGCTCCTAGGAACACTTGTTCTGAGGTGGGAATCCAGTCCCAGTTTGCTCCCTTTCTCACCAAAGCATACAAGGGATGGACAACCTGGGGCAGATGGAGCACAAATGCTCTCCAGTACCCCAACAAGCCAAAAAGTGTCTGGAGCTGTTTCACAGTGCTAAGGGTCTGGAATGCCTGAATTTTATCTATCATAGCATCAGGGATGACTTTTGTCGTACCTGACCAAACAACCCCCAAGAATTGACAGTCTGCACTGGTTTCCTGTGTGCAGGCACCACTTGTGTGGCGCTGGTTGCTAGTGCCACCACTGCATCCCCGCAGGTTACCCATCCGCTGTTTCTGTGACTCGGGCAATTCTAGCTGCTGCTGTGTCTGTGGCTGTGGGTGCCCCCGTCTCTTTCTGGGGCCTCACTGACGGGTGCCACGCTTGCCTGTGCTGCTTGGAACCCATCACCGCCACTTTTGTGGATCTGGGCACAGCCACGGGCTCCACCCATCAGCGCCACCTAGACTGCCTGCTACCCCCGTTGCCACCATCTGCTCCGCTGCTGCTGTTCCAGCTCCAGCATACTCTCATAATTCCCCAGGTCACACTGCCAGCTCTAGCAGTTGTCCCACCAGCAAGGCCACAGGGAAAGTGGCTAGACAGTTGGGTGCCAAAGGGTCAGAGCTAGCGTCCACATCTGCCTACATTGGCCGGCAGCCCTGCCACCCCCAGGCCAAAATACCTTCCGGGGGCATGAACACCCAAAACACCGCTGCTATGCTTGGTTCCACACGCACGGACATGCTACTCACCAGCAGGGCCCACCTCTTCTCATCAGCATGCTCAGAGCAGAGCTTTCCAGATGCCAGTTCCACTGCTGCCAGAGCACCATGCCTGGGCTGCAGTTTGCAGTCCTTTGGTCCAGTTGCCCTTGGCAACTGTGTTCCAGATCTGTGTGGGGCAGGGGAGGAAAAGGGAATTCCAGGCCACCCAGATTCAGACTCCCCCCAGCCCGCAGGTACATCAGTTCAGACCACAGCTCCATTTCCCTCCACTTCCCCCATGCCCCCTCCCTGCCATGAATTGCTCACTACAAGTGGGGAAGGGGATTGCTGCAGCTCAGCAGTTCGGAGGCTTTTCACCAGGGTGCAGAGTTGAGACTGCAAGGCTTTTTTCCTTCTCCTCGGTTTTCCTTTTTTTCCTTTTATCCTCGGTTTTCGTGCAACTTTGCTGCTTCAGGAAGTGCAGTTTCCTCTTCTTCAGCTTTCAGGGCTTCCGCCCCATCTCGGGGCTCTTGGAACTTCGCTGTGTTGCAAAGCTCAGTCTTCATCTCAACTCACAAAGCTGAAAGAAATACCCAGCCCATGGTTCTAATGGCTGCAAGGGCACTGGGCTTTTCTAGCATCTTCCCCACCACCTGCAGGGCTTTCTCTACTATATCGGGTGCACCACTGATATGGGGCCACTCCTGGATGGGGCCAACAATGCCAAGAGGCTCACCACTGGGTACCACATCCCAATGTCTGGTCACCCACCCAGGTTGCCCTCTGGGGACCCCGCTACTAGCTCCTCCATATTCATATCATACTGCAATGAATCCTGACGCCGCTGCCAAATGTGTTGCAGCCTGCTAGGCCAGACAGGTCCACTCAAGACTCAAGGAGAAGGAAGAAAATGCACAGAGCCATGGGGATGCTTGACATGCCTTTACTCAGGGGTGGGAGATCCATGCACGCTGCAAGCTGCATGTCACACTGCATGTCACCTGCATGTCTGCTTGTCTGTGTCTGCACGCACGCACAGTGAGAAGCCCCTACCCCCTTAAATCCTAGCACAAACAAAGCTGGCATCAGGCCAAAAGGTGAAGTAACATAGCATGAGCTGTGCATGCGAGTCCACTTCATGTTATGGGAACCATTTATCAGACCCAGAGTCAAGTCTATGAGAACACACTTTGTCAGGCCCATTCAAGGTTGCAAGAAACTGCTTCCCTCTCATTACCCAGACACCTGGGATAGGAAGCAAGACTGCCTCCACTTACCCTACAGGTTGACACCATGGAAAAGGTAGACAGAAAAGCACAAAGGAAGATAAATCTGCCTGTGCTGAGCAATTCATTTGCTGTGCTTTGTCTCTGCATTAATGGACTTTTATAATCCCTGGTATTATTGATTTGTTTGGCTAGTTCATATTTTATGGTACCTTACTGGAATGATATATGCTATGATCAGGCTGGAAATGATATGGGAACAGGAGAAAAGGTCTAACCCCCAGTCCCTATTAGTCTGTATCCATTGTGCCCTAGGACTATCCTGCTTATTCCTTAGTAACAGTAGGATCTTATCAGGAAGGCATTGTGATGAACAGAAAATGGCTCTGACCTTGGATAGTTCAGTGTAACAAGGTGTAAAAACTTTTTTTCTCTCCATACCACCCATACACCCAAAACACACATATATGCATTGTACCTGTCAATAGCAAAACAACACAGAGAGGAATAAGGGCTATGTTCCTATGGAAATTCTCTAGACCTATACACTTAACATTAGCCCACAAATTTCCCCATTCCATGAGAATGCAGGGCCCCTCTATCATTTGTCCATATTCTATGTCTTCCAAGTAGTATTCCCAATGAGATGACTGTTTTCCCCCCATAAGTACACACACAGAGCTGTCTTCTCATTTTCTACATTCCCTTGTAAGCTATGAGTAAATTAGGAAGGAGCCCTCTGTGACTTCCCTGGCCCTTACTGTGCCCTTTCAGTTCAGTAGTCAAAAACTCCCTGTAGAATCCAGCTAATGGTATTTGTAAGGTGAAGAAAAGGCCTCATGAAACCTTTGTCACTCCCCATCCCTGCCCAAGAGCCCCCTAGAAAGAGCCCAAACTGCTAATACCTAGTTTTCAGACTACAGAACTGTGAGAGAATAAATTTCTGTTGTTTTAAGCTACACAGTTCATGCTAATTTGTTATGGGAGTCCTGGGAATCTAATACAGTGAGTAAATATAAAAGTTAGCATTATTGTTTTGTTGGTTTGTAACTCCTACTTTTCTATATCATTCAAAAGATAATTATATAAAAACAACTAGAAATCTATGTTGATTGGAACACAGTGTATAAAGATGTAATTTGGCAGTTCCAGCTAAGATGGAGATGTATGTAGAAATGCTTCATTTCTTCACACAACCAAAAGAAGGATAACAATAAATTTTAAACAAAAAACAACCAGAACTGCCAGAAAATGAAACTGTATGGAAGTCTGACAACCAAGGAGTTAAAGACACATTCATCCAGACTGGTCAGAGGGGCGGAGATGGGCAGTGGGGGCAGAGGGGATGCACAGCAAGGCAGTGAACTGCGCAGGCAAGGTGGGGGCTGACTGACCTGTCTGTCCCACATTCACACACACATAAGCCAGGAAGAACAACTAGGGAGCAAGACAGACCACTAAATACAGTGTTTCAGCACAGGAAACTAAAGCCTCAAAATCTCTGGCTGTAAAAACCTGTGAGGGTTGCAGTGGTGGGAGAAACTCCCAATCTCACAAGAGAGTCCACTGCAGAGGCCCATCCACCTTGGAATCAGCACCTGAAAGGGCACAATCCACTTGTGGGAACCGAGGGAAGTGACAAAAAGTGGGATAAGAGCCAAGCAAGTGAGTAAGCTGCAGTGTTCTCTCTCTGACCCCTCTTCCACATACAGCATCACAACACAGGGAAGAGGGTGCCCCACCATGGCAAATACCTAACGCTCCACCCCTTAAAACATAATAGGTATACTGAGACAAAGAAATATGGCCCAAATGAAAGAACGGATCAAAACTCGAGAAAAAGAACTAAGGGATGAGGAGAAAGGTAACCTATCAGATGCATAGTTCAAAACATAGGTAATCAGGATGCTCACAGAAGTGGTTGAGTATGGTCGCAAAATAGAGGAAAAAGTGAAGACTATGCAAAGTGAAATAAAGGAAAATATTCAGGGAACCAACAGTGAAGGGAAGGAAACTGGGACTCAAATCAACAATTTGGAACAAAAGGAAGAAATAAACATCCAACTGGAACAGAATGAAGAAACAAGAATTCGAAAAAATGAGGTGAGGCTGAGGAAACTCCAGGACAACTTTAAGGGTTCCAACATCTGAATCACAGGGGTGTCAGAAGGGGAAGAGGAAGAACAAGACATTGAAAACTTATTTGAACAGATAATGAAGGAAAACTTCCCCAATATGGTGAAGGAATAGACTTCCAGGAAGTCCAGGAAGCTCAGAGTCCCAAAGAAGTTGGACCCAAGAAAGCACACACCAAGGCACATCATGATTGCATTACCCAAGATTAAAGATAAGGAGAGAATCTTCAAAGCAGCAAGAGAAAAGGAGACAGTTACCTACAAAGGAGGTCCCCTAAGACTATCAGCTGATTTCTCCAAAGAAACCTTACAGGCAAGAAGGGGCTGGAAAGAAGTATTCAAAGACATGAAAGGCAAGGACCTACATCCAAGATTACTCTACCCAGCAAAGCTATCATTTAGAATGGAAGGGCAGATAAAGTGCTTCCCAGATAAGGTAAAGGTAAAGGAGTTCATCATCACCAAGCCCTCATTATATGAAATGTCAAAGGGACTTATCTAAGAAAAAGAAAATTAAAAGTATGAACAGTAAAAGGACAACAAACTCACAACTACCAACAACTGAACCTAAAAAGCAAAAACAAAAACTAAGCAAACTACAGCAGGAACAGAACCACAGCAATGTAGACCATATGGAGGGTTATCAGTGGGGAGGAGGTAGGGAGAGAATAGAGGGAAAAGGTACAGGGAATAAGAAGCAAAACCCCGGCTGGTGGGGCTCAGTGGGTTGAGTGCTGGCCTGCGAACCAAGGGGTTGCCAGTTCGATTCCCACTCAGGGCACATGCCTCAGTTGCAGGCCAGGTCCCCAGTAGGGGGCATGCGAGAGGCAACCACACACTGATGTTTCTCTTCCTCTCTCCCTCCCTTCCTCTCTCTCTAAAAATAAATAAATAAAATATCTTAAATTTTTTTTAAAGAAATATAAACTGGTAGTCACAATATAGACAGGGGGAGGTTAAGAATACTATAGGAAATAGAGTAGCCAGAGACCTTATATGCACAACCCATGGGCATGAACTAAAGAGGGGTGAATGCAAAAGGGTGGAGTGTGCAGGGCAGAGGGCGATAAAGGTGAGGGGGAAAATGGGACAACTGTAA
>PVJD01015370.1:0-25201 GCA_004026545.1 Mormoops blainvillei | reverse complement strand
AAATAAAGAACAAATTGGGGAGGGAATAACAGGGGGAAACAGGGGATGGGTCATTAAGGAACATGTATAAAGGACCCATGGACAAAGCCAAAGGGGGTAGGATATTGTGGGTGGGAGGTAGGGATCGGTGGGGCAGGGGGTGTAATGGGGAGAAAATGGACAAAACTGTACTTGAACAACAATAAAAAAAAGAAGGTGGAATTAGAAAGTGCTTTTAAAAGTAATTAGCAAACCATTTAAATCTCAGGTTTTTGCTTTGCACAACTTTGTAATCAAAGATAAATCTCTGTCATTTATTTTCCCCTTCATTCAAAAGAACAGACGTTAAAAGCAGTAATTTGTAGATGTTATTAGAAGATTATAAGTAAAACTATTGGTTATATGGATTCTAATTGCTTAACCTGCAATCTGTGTTTACAGTTAATGTACATGTTTTTAATTTCTAAATTATCCTTAATATTTGACACTTTTTCTTTAATCTGAATGCTTCACACACAATTACAAAGAATGAGTATACTTAGGGTCTTTCCTTGACTTATCCTTAGTTACCAACTATGACTTCTCTATTTATAGTAGTTAAGGCTTTTATTAACCAAGACATTAATAGTCAGGTGGAGGTTTATTGAAGTTCTGAATTTATGATGATTCAGAAAATATTCCATCTTTATATTTTTATTATTAAACATTGTTCAGTTGCAAATCCAAATTAATGTTTTTAGGAAAATATTTTAAAAATACTACTATGTTTCAGGCACAGTGATAGAGGAAATACAAAAATGTATAAGAAAATCCTTGGTTTTAAAGAGTTGACAGTCTAAGGGAGGGTAAAATCATGCAAAAACATAATTACACTAGAAAAAAAACATTAAGTTTTTGAACTTGACACATGTTTAGGGTGCCATGGGAGTACAAAAGAAAAAGTGAATAATTCTTTCCCAGGGAGACTCCCAGATGAGTCTTCTGAAGGATATACCACTTGAGTGGGTATTAAATGACACATAAAAAGTAAGTACACTCCTAACAGGGAGAATAGAATATATAGAGGAAACGAGTTGGTACGGAGAATAATTTGTGTGGGAACCAGTTGAAGAGTAGTTTGGTAGGAAAATATCTAAAACAAAATGACAGAGGATTGAAATTTTCCATGTATAATGAGCTTTTATAATTCAATGGAAAAGTTGAACATGTTAGTAGAAAAATTGGCAAACATTAATAAAAATTTTGGGAACAATATTTAAAAAGTTTATTTTTTGTTTATTGATTTTAGAGAGGGAGGGAGGGAGAGACAGATCGATCAATTTGTTGTTCCACTTATTTATGCATTCATTGGTTGCTTATTGTATGTGCCCTGACCAGGAAACAAACCTGAGACCTTGGCAAATTGGGATGATGCTCTAATCAACTGAGCTACCTGGCCAGGGCTCAGACACTTATGATATTTACAAAATACTAACAAAGAATAACAATATACTTTCTGCTTTTATGGAGCTTGCAATTTAGTGGGACATGTAATTAAATAAATAGAGTAATTGCAATTTCGTGAGATGAAGCTATAATAAGAATATGTGGGAAAGATACCTAATTCATAGTTGGAGAGCCAGGGAAGGCTTCCTGAGATAGTTACTTGTAAGTTTTAAAGGTAAAAAATATATGGAATAAAAACAGACAGAGATACAAGTGGGCTGGGGAGAAGAGGTAGATGAGAGGTCTAGTGATAGTGAGCAACATACATGAAGGCCTGGAATTGAGAGAAAGCATGGTATATTTTGAGCAGATGAAGACATTTAAGTATGCCTGAAGCATAGGGTACAAGAAGAGAAGTCAGACCATATAAGCGTTGCAAACTATACTAAGAAATTTGGATTTTCTTAAGGAGCCTCCTGGAATGTTTTAAGGAGGAAAGCAATACTATATGTAGATTTGGGCTTTAGCCAATGACTGATTGTAGTGTGGAGAATGGATTGGAGTGGCAAAGGAGCCCATTTTAAAAGATTTTTCTGTAACCTGGGAGAATGATGATGGTGGACTGAATAAGGAGGGGACTAGTAGGAACAGAGAAAAATGTATGGATTTGAAATTTATTTAAAAGATAAAACTGGCAGAACTTGCTGATTGATAGGGTAGCAGGAATGATGGTGAAAAGAAGTAGGAACATCTTTGGAAAGCAAGATGATGAATGGTATTTTGGAAATTGAGTTGTAGGTGTCTAAAGGAAATGAAAATGGAAATTTCTGGGAGGCACTTAGTTATATGGGCCTGGAACTAAGGAGAAAGGGCTTTGTGGAGATAGAGATTTGGGAATCATCAATATACACATGGAAATCTATGCCATGTCACCCAAAACAGTGTGGTAAGAAGGGAATAGAAGTGAGTTAGGATGGAATCCTGAGACAGAACTCTACCGTTTAAGGAATGTGAAAAGGAAGATAAGTCCTCAATGTGAGGAGGAATGGCCAAGAGAGAGGCAAGAGGAAAGCCAGGGTAGTGTTGTGCCCTGACTTTCTATCCACTATAGAAACTAATAGTAGATAGTGTTCAAGAAAAAGGAAATGGTTAACTGTATCAAACATTGCTGAGAAGCTGTGTGAGATAGCGCTGAAGAGTGTCCATAAAACTTACCAACAAGGAGATTGATGGTGGCTTTGTGGAGAGCAGTTTGAGTGGACTGTTGGAGGCAGCATCTAAGGTGTCTGCCAGTGGGTAGGAAGTGAAATGATAACAGGAATAAGACAAAAGAATATAAACACACAATTCACAAAACAAGAAATACAAAGGGTTAAGAAACACAAAAAAGTTCTATCTCATTAGTAAAAACTAGCTAACTAACTAAAAAATAAATTTTAAAAAATGAGATGCCTATCTTTAGTCAACCAAGTTGTCAAATATAGAAAATTAATATATTGTCATTCATGCACTTTTGGTGGAAGTGTCTCTTGATACAATTTTTAAAGGCAATTGACAATATCAAAAGTTTAAAATGTTTATACACTGTAATATCAAGATTTTGTTTACTCTTTGTCACAGTGAGGAAAACATGGTCCTCATTAGACCTTTTTGTTTTCTGTATTCTCTATTATCAACACATAATAGATTTCTGGAGTTGAGAATACCAACAACAGTTCCAAATGGGAAATTTTTATTATTCTGCATTTTTGTTGTGGTCATTTTGTTATTTTTTAAGTAGTGGAGTAAAACATTCATTTTGGGAGTTCTGGGATACCAAGTCAGGTTATCAGGAGTCCTGTCTGCTAGAGGACATGCCACTGGAGGCTAAGGAAAGACTGAAGAAAATTGTGGGGCTGATAGGTTGATGGCTTTCAAATACAAAAGGGTGATAAAGTCTGTTTTTCCCTCCACAAAATCAATAACAACAGCAACAAACTAACTTAAAAAGAAAAACTCTTTGAGGAGTAGAGTCATTCACCTTGTCATGGTGGGAATTAAAGGAAGAAGGATAAAAGTGATGCAGAGAGCCAGGCCACACAAGTAATTTTCTGCCACAAATCCTAAGGGACTCAGGATATGTTTCCTGGCAGCAGAGCAATAAAAGAAAAGGGAAAGGGAAGGGTCCTTGAGGAACTTTTTCTTCCAATTATCAAAGATGAAATACTACCATTTGGGACATGAATGGATCTTGAGAACGTCATGATAAGCGAAAACAGACAGAAGTGAAGAACCATATGATTTTACTACTATGTGGGACATACGAACAAACAAAATAAAGAAAAACCTAAACAAAGGCAAATGTATTGTGGTTTCCAGAGGGAAAGGAGATGGGGGAAGCAGAAAAGGGTAAAGAGGTTCAAATATATCGTGATGGAAGTGTCACCAGTGAAGGGGTTCTTGACCCCTGCAAGATAGAAATCAAGAGAGGAGGCAAAACAGTTTCAAAGAAGAGGCTTACTGAAAACAAGGTGGAGGGAAAGGAGAAAGGGAGCATGATGCATCAAAGGAGCATACACTAATGAATAATGTGACTCCTTGAACTGCTGCTGGGGCCTGGCTTATGTAAGGCTGGGTTCTTCATGCAAGCACAGGGTAGATTTCTTTGCTTTCCAGGTTCCCCACTATCAGCTGGTATGTGCTGACAAAGGCACAGAGCCCTTTGGGGAGTGCCTGAAGAGAAACTTTAAACTTATCTAGGAGAGGCTTTAAAAAAATAAATGAAGGGCATTACCATTTCTTTAAGAGAGTTTCAGCCTGTCTCAGAAGGAGACTTGACTTTGGGCAATGAACACACACTTCAATACACAGATGATGTATTATAGAATTGTACACTTGTTACCTATATAATTTTATTAACCAATGTTACCCCAATAAATTCAATAAAATTTCAAAGAATGTCTTATAAGCAAAGAGGTAAACTAGTTAGCAAGGGGTATTGGTGAAATTAGCCTCACAAAATCAATATAAAGCAAAAGAAAAGCTCTATTAAGGCAAAGATTTATGTCTGTTTCATTGTTTTATTGTTATCACCTAGAAGAGCATGGCACATAGTAGGTGTCCAATTAATAATAGTTAAAAATAGACTGAAAATTGAATGGGAAATTTGAGCCCAATACTGCTTGAAATGTATCCTGGGCCCTTAATTACTTCTTGTGACTGGTATGTTCTGGGGAACAAATGCTTACATAGGCTAAAACTGAGAGGCTACAAAATGAGAAGGGCAAATTGTGGGTGGCTGGCAGAACCTGGAAATTTTTTTTTAATTGTTACTTTTGATGGGGAAATCAAGAGTTGAGAAACTTTAGTTTTAGGTAATAATAAGCTTAGTAGTCAATGCATGTTAAAACCTACTGTTTCAGAAACTGAAGGTAAGGCCCACCCTGACTCCAGGAGACCACAAGCAATTCCACCTTTGTGCCCCAGGAGGACTGCAAACAATCAAGATGGTATCTAAGCCATTGTGTTCCAGGGAGAGACATCCAGCTGCCCAGGACACAGATAAAGAAAATCACCCAGGACTCTGGACACAAGACCCAGATAGAAAATCACTGGTCAGTGGATGAAAGGATGTTAGAGAAATTTCCAGACTGCATCTTTTATCTGTTTAACCTCTTTCCTGAATTCCAAATCCTTTACCTACACTTTTTCTCATAAAAAGGCTGGAATGAAAAGAAATGTAAGATGATCTGTTAGGGTACAAACCCACCTGGCCTTCTCAGAGAGCTGGCCATCTGAATAAAGTGCCCATACTAATTAAATCCCTGTCTCTGCTTATTGGGTCTGGTAGGTAATAGGCAGTACAATCATTGATTTTCCAGTTTCACTTTCAATTTATTGAACAACAAATGAAAAGGCTAGCACCACCTGATAGAAGATTTCTTTGCTGTCTTCTTTTCTCCTTTAGGAATTCAATAGCATAACTGGAAATCAGACTGACTTTGCAAATAGATGGTAACTTTAAACTAATATCATTACCTCATTCTGTATGGAGAGAGGAGAAGAGAGAACATTAACCAGTCTCAAAAACTTCGGTAAGCATTAATGGGTGATTATCAAAATGTGCACAGCAGCTTTTAATTTTTCTAAGATGCAACCATTTGATTAGTTGACTCCATTTTGAGGAGAAGCAATCAAAATTATGAAAATAGAAGTGAAAATGTACCTAACAAGTTACATAAGAATATAGCTCCTTAAGGGTTCTTTTCTTTTTCATAGCAAACTTGAGTAAGTGTACATGGAGGAACCTGCAGACATTTCATCTCTTGGCTCCACCTATTTCTCCTATATCTCAAAATTCTCTTCTTTATAAAATTAAAGGGCAACAAAAGAGTTGGTATAATAAACTTTCACTGTGGTAAACACATGAGAAGGGAACTTAATGCAACATTTAGAGATTATCTTGTATAATTAACAGCAAAAAGAGAAACTGTGCCTGCTTTTTTTTTTTTTTACTCTGACGACCAGCATTTCATAGTTTAAACCATTTGAATCCTTGAGATACTCCATTGTCTTAATTTTTCTGACCCAAGACTCATGTGGTTTTCGACCTAGATCTTTGGTTTCCTCCTTTGTCTCTCTCGTGTGCAGATTCATCTTATACTATCTAGCCAGTGTTAGGACTTTTTTTCAATCTGTATTCTTTCCTTTGGGGAGCTTATCTATGTCCAACACTTATATTACCACCTTATTCAGGTAACTCAAAAATTTATCTCTAGAATAGGTTATCATTCTAGTTTCAGGCTCTTATTACTGCCTAAATGATATTTTTTTATGCAAAAGTCACTAAACATCACCATGTTCAAAAATAAAGTTCTAATTTACCTCTCCAAATAATTGTTTTTTACCAAAAACTTACCCAATCTATTCTTGTATGTAAGCCAAAGTTATCTTTGACACTTCTTTCTTCTTTTCATGACATATGTAATATATTAATAACTCACTTTCTTCTTCTGAATATCTCTAAATTCCATTTCTCTCTGGCTCCACCACCATTAGTCTAGTGCAAGGTACTCTTTCTCACCTAGACTACTTCATTTCAAAATGCAGAAATAAACATGTAATTCTCCTTGCCACTGATATTGAGGAAAGTTTAAAAGTCTTAACAAGATCTACAAAGATTTGAATGATTTGAACCATCCTCACCCTCTGCAATGTCATCTCACTCCACACATGCTTTAGCTCTTTGTGCTCCAACTACACTGGTCTTCTTTCAATTTCTGTGTATATGATTATTCTAATATTTATTAAATTTGTTCTAGAAATCATCACTATTATCAGTAGTATCACTTATAATGTTTGAAAGTGGGAAGAAAGTAGGAAAAGAAATATCAAACTACTAAGGTTTTACTAATATTTTAGAAGAATAAATATAAAGGGTCCATCAGAAGTAAGACTTGCCTGAGTGTGGTTAGTAGGGTAAAAATATGGATTCAGTAATTTATAGTTTTAACTTGAACATTTCACCTAAAATGTCATATGATGTGCTTGAGTGTGATATTGTTATGTTATAGAATTACATGCTTATGACTTTGTAATAAAATATTTTGTAATAAAAAAGGGGAGTTATTTATGCCAGACTCTGTATTTTAAAAATATAATCTGAAAGCCCTATTTTATAATTACCTGTATGTATATTTATAAGCATAGATGTATATTTATAAGCATAAATGTATATGTATCATTTGATATTCATATATTTATTTTATATGCAGAATTTACAGATTTGAATTTTACATTTATGAAAATAAACATTTGAATTTACAAAATATATAAATTCATGTCAGAGACTTACAAAAAATTTTAAAAGCACAGGCTCAATTTTAGCTGAAAAAGGTTGAAAACTGGACAATGACCACATTACTTTGATAATTCAGTTCCCTAAATTAGCCAGAGCTTGGGAAATCAGTGGCTTAAAAATGTTTCTGCTTGTGCTAAAATTTGAAATGACTATTTAATCTGTTTTGGTCATATCCTGTATACTAAGAACATTTTTGAGAAGCTTCATGTTGACAAGAGTGAAAATGACCTAGATCAATCACCTCCAGTGCTGCAAACTATAAACTATTTTCATGTTCTATTGCAAGAGCTCCAAGTTTCCCAGGTCACCAGAGCCTTATACTGAATAGCAGTCTTGATCAACATCTAGAAATAGGTGGAAAGAGCTCACTGTGGATGTGGCACTGCATGGAGTACTGTAGGGGTATTGAAGACAGGTAACCTTTTCGAGGAGCCAAAGTTTAGTCAGTCTCAAGCAAGAATGTAAATATGTGGCACTATTTTGTTAGCTTCCCAAGAAGATTACTCGGGAGAATTTTGGAATTTCCTTCCTGGATTTGGTTTACAAATAGGCTAAACATTAATCTAAGAGATGCTCATTTTCTTTCTAAGTTTCTTAACACTCTGTTTTACAACTTCTTTGGGTATAACAGTATTGTGTTAAAGGAAGGTAACTTCAAACTTCCTTCTTTTAGAGTTTCTTCTAGGTTGCAGATTGCATTTTTAGCTCAAAAGTAAATACAGATGGTTACATATTAGCCAAAAGATTGAGCACAGAATCAAACATAATAAAATCTCATAGACATTCTGTAGATTAGAGATTGTTGGAGCTGGAGGAAACTTTACCAGCTTCTTAGCATTTGCCCTATCCTCTTAGGGAGTTAAACTAGTTATCTCTAAGACCCTACATAGCTCATTTGTTAAATGAGGCAGCTGAGGCTCAGGGTCAAAGTTTATATTTATTGTAGACCAATTTCCCAGAGGAAAGGGATTTGACTATTAAAATACCAAAGTAAGTTCAGATAATGAGTAATTGGAAACAATTTATATGGCATTTCAAATAAATGGAGCAAAATTGTTCTAGTATTTGAGATCCTAGAAGTAAAATTTTCTAGCATATCCTTTTCTTTAGTTTTAAACAAATTCCAACATATCTTGTTTATCTATGTGGAAAGAAGCAAACTAATTAAGCATATACACATTCAGTGATCACGGGCAATGACACTCATCAGAGATTTTTTTTTCATTTTCTAATCTAGATGATAAAATCTCATTGAATGCTAGGCTGTCAGTAAAGAGAATGGATCTTTGTGTATTATTCTCATTGTTCAGCACAGTTGGGAATAGGAAACAGGTGCTATTAAGTTTTAATCTTCTTTCACACCAGAACATACATATATATGATTTAAAAAATGTTCAGTGGGGAAATTGTATGAAATTTAATATTAATTGTGACTAAATTAATGGTTAATATTTCATAACAGGCACTTAAAACATGGACTTTGCTTTTATTTCATTTTTCATATAATATTGGATAATTTCTAGTATATGTGCTGCACTAATATAAAACAAGCACTAATATTGGATAACTTCTTACTGATAGTGTTTTAATTATATTCTTCTCATGCTCATAACCTATAGAGAATGCTTATAGTTTTCGTGGTTATCAGTGGGAGCTTCAGAGACAGAAGTTCTGGGTCTGAGTATCTCTTGCTAGGTATGTGACTTTGGAAATGTCATTTATTTCCTGTGAGGCTCAGTTTCCTTATATACAATGTAGGGGAGTATATTAAAACTGGTAGTACTGTAACAAGGAATAAATGAGACAATGTTTGAAGCTCTTAGCATAGTGCCAAGCATGACATAAGCCATCGTACATAATAGGAATTAAATGATTATTGATTTAATGAATGGATAGCTATCTAGTGCTTTGAAAGTAACATGTAAATTGTTCAGTCTACTGTTCTAGAACTGCTCCCATACTTATCCCAAGCACCAATACTTTTAGTTTGTTATGACTTAGTTAGCATTGTTCTCTTCGTTACAGCCATTGTTAATATACTGAGAACACTTTGCACAACACTGATGTAACCTGGCAGCCAAGGAGAGTGGACTGAAATGCGCATGTGTGAACAATGACAACTTCACCGCATTAGTCAGTAGGGGTGGTAGATGCCCTTTAGTGAGTATATATATTGGATGGTTGCTGCAATCAAAATGACTAAGTGAGTAGAACAATGTATCTGGATCAAATTTTGTGTTAAGCTTGAACATTCCTCCACGGAAAGTATTCAGATGATTCAGAAGGCCACAGCTATAGGCAACTGGTGATTGGTAGCTTCATTCTGACAACAACATGCCAGCTCATGCATGACATCTCGTGCAGAATTTTTTGGTGAAACCTCAAATCACTCAGGTGATTCAGCACCCCTACAGACCAGATGTGGAGCCCTGCAACTTCTGGCTTTTCCCCAAACTAAAATCACTTTTAAAAGGGAAGAGATTTCAGACTGTTGATGAGATTCAGGAAAATACACTGGGGCAG
This sequence comes from Mormoops blainvillei, assembly GCA_004026545.1. Lineage (NCBI taxonomy): Eukaryota > Metazoa > Chordata > Mammalia > Chiroptera > Mormoopidae > Mormoops > Mormoops blainvillei. The sequence continues at coordinate 15,435 of PVJD01015370.1, read as the reverse complement.
CTGATGGCGATTGTAGAACTGTGTGAGGTCACAAGGTGCCTACTTTGAAGGGGATTGAGGCCTTATTGTCCTATGTACAATGTTTCTTGTATCTTTTTCAGTAAATGTCTCTATTTTTCATAGTATATGGCTGGACACATTCTGGACAGACCTTGTATCCTATTCAGCTTCTCAGTCCCATGCTTTTCGTATTGTAATTACTTCAAAGAGAATGCTCTTCATTCTTTGATACCCTAACTTTTCAATTATTTTCATAACCTTGTATGAAACTCACCTTTTCCAGTATATTGCATAATTTTTTTCCATTTGACTTAAGTCTCACTATTATTCTGGTTTATCTTCTCAGTACTCACATAATCAGTTTGCATAATCCCCTGTACCTGCATATATATAGCTTTGCATTGTTCTTAAGTCATTTTCTGTGTTTTGAGTTCCTTCCTCCAGCTAGTTTCAAAGTGCTTCAGTGGTAGTGAGGAATGCATCTCCTACTTTGTAGCATCCTTCCCATATCACCCTTGGCCTCTAGCTTCAGGAACATAATTTCAAATGCTTCCTGAAAAGAGAATCAGTGATATTTAATGAAATCGTATTTTGCAGCTATGAAAAGCAAAACATTAAATGAATGCAATTTCGTGCTCATGACCTAAAGCATCAGGCCAGGTGTTCTAACAATGAACATATATTTGTTATTATTTTAAATTTTATAAAATGAAGATGGAAGAGAAGAATGCATCACTTTGTGACTGCAATGGCAATGGTTAGCATAACATATATAACATTACAAAATATTTTGTCACATAATGAGTATACATTTTAAAACATTGATATAATTGTGTGATCTTGGGCGTGTCAATTAACATCTCAAGTGCTCAGTTTCCTCACCTATAAAATAAATGAGGGTTTTTACTATATTATCTCTGCTCTTAGGTCTATTATTTTATGGTTTTAGAAAACATGCTTCAAGATTACTTGCAGTATGTCAGAGAATATGTGATGTGAATTTGGAGTATGTGATATCTTAACAGTAATAAACTGGCACCTTTTAGGGACACCTAAGTATATATTAAACATATGTAGTTTCCAACTTGGGTAGATGACATAGTGATCTATTCCCTGAGAAGCCAAATGGTTCTATATCTAGAATACACAAGACTTTCTAGCTGGCTAAGGATGATGAGGGAAAGTGAATTTGAGGAGGATTTTTAAAGTTATTTTGAGCAATTATTATTATTTTAAACATTATTTTTTAAGAGTTCTAAATTCAGGAGTAGATTGAGACTCAGTAAAGCAGGACTGGAGATTGCTTTATGAATAGGCAGAAAAAAGTATCTTTTCTCATTCTTTCTCTCCCCTTTCTTCACTTCCCTATACTCCAAGGAACCACCCTCCCGAAAGACAAGTTTATCATTAAATATAATTTATGATCCAAAGTCATTGTAAACAATTGCTGCTCTTAAGCACAACACTTGGTTATTTTTTAAAGTGTGTAAAATTTTTAACGCATGAAACTGTCATTGTTTGCAGATGACATGATAGTGTACATAGAAAACACGACAGACACCACCAAAAAGCTACTCGACCTAATAAGTCAATTTGGTAAAACAGCAGGGTACTAAGTTAATATTCAGAAATGGAAGGCATTTTTGTACACCAACAATGAAATATCAGAATCAGAAATCAGGGAAAAAAATCTCGTTTACTATAGCAATAAGAAAAATAAAGTACCTAGGAATACACCTAACCAAGGAGGTTAAAGACCTATACTCAGAAAACTATACAACTCTGAAGAAAGAAATTAAGGAAAACACAAATAAGTGGAGGCATATTCCATGTTCATGGATTGGAATAATTAACATCATCAAAATGTCCATACTACCCAAAGCAACTGATAGATTCAATGCAACCCCTATTAAATTACCAATTTCATATTTCACAAATATAGAACAAACATTTCAAAAACTTATATGGAATCATAAATTATCCTGAATAGCTACAGCAATTTTGAGAAAGAAGAACAAAGCAGGGGGGATCACAATGCCTGACATCAAGCTATATTATAAGGCCATGATAATCAAAACAGTCTGGTACTAGCATAAGAACAGACACATAGATCAATGGAACACAATAGAGAGTACAGAAGTACACCCATGTCTCTATGGTCAATCAATATTCGACAAAGGGGGCAGAAGTATAACATGGAGTAAAAATCGCCTCTTCAACAAATGGTGTTGTGACATCTGGACAGCTATATGCTAAAAAATGAAATTTGACCACCAACTTACACAACACAGAAAAATCTACTCAAGATAGATAAAAGACTTAAATAAAAGTCTTAAATATAAACAATAAGTCACACCACCATAAAAGTCCTAGAGGAGAACATAGGAAGGAAAATCTAAGATATTCTATGCAGCAATATTTCCAGTGATATGTCCTCTAGAGCAAGGGACTTAAAGGAAAGAATAAACAAATAGAACTTCATCAAAATGAGAAACTTCTGTATGGCTAAAGAAAATATCAGCAAAATGAAAAGGGAACCAACTCCATGGGAAAATATATTTGCCAGTGATACTTTGGACAAGGGTTTGAGCTCCAAAATATATAAAGAACACACATGACTCCACTCTAGGAAGACAAACAATCCAATTAAAAAATGGGCAAAGGGCATGAACAGACACTTCTCCAAGGAGGACATACACAGGGCCCAGAGGCACATGAAAGGATGCTCAGCATCAGTAGCCATCAGAGAGATACAAATTAAATCCACAATGAGATACCACTTCACACCAGTCAAAATGGTCATCATAAACAAATCAACAAGCAGCAAGTGCTGTTGAAGATGTGAAGAGAAGGGAACCCCAGTGCACTGTTGTTGGGAATGCAGACTGGTGCAGCCACTGTGGAAAACAGTTTGGAATTTCCTCAAAAAACTAAAAGTGGATCTGCCTTTAGACCCAGCAATTCCACTGCTGGGATTAAACGCTAAGAATCCTGAAACACCAGTTCAAAAGAACTTATGCAACCAATGTTCATAGCAGCACAATTTATAATAGCCAAGAATTAGAAACAACCTAAGTGCCCAACGGCAAACGAGTGGATCAAAAAACTGTGGTACACTATGCAGCAGGAAGAAGGAGCAACTACGCTTTGTAAGAGCATGGATGGAACTGGATAGCATCATGGTAAGTGAAATTAACCAGGCAGTGAAAGACAGATACCGTATGATCTCACCTGTAAGTGGAACCTAATCAACAAAATAAACAACCAAGCAAAATATAACCAGCAACATTGAAATAAAAAAGAAACTGACAGTAACCAGAGAGGGGGAGGGAAGGTGACCACAGGGGAAAGGGAGAGGAAGGGTTGTCAAGGAACATGCATAAAGGGCCCATGGACAAAGCCAAACGGGGGAAGGATTGAAGGTGGGAGGTGGGGATTGGTGGAGATGGGGAAAGTGGTTATGGGAAAATGTTTACAAAAACAAACAAACAAAAAAGTGGTCAGGGAAGTCTGGGAGTAGTGTGGGAAATTAAGAAGCCAAAGAACTGGTCTGCGCAGCCCATGGACATGGACTAAGAGGTGTGGGGATTATGCAATGGGGTGCAGTGCTGAGGGGATATAGGGGAGAAAATGGGACAACTGTAATAGCATGCTAAAAAAAAGTGGAAGGATATATAATTTTGTACCAAGTAATAGAAATCATTTGCAAATATGCTGGTGTCCTAGGTTAATGAGATTAAAGAACCTGGAGAGACTGATGAGGAACTTATTCCCCAAATACCAACCCAGAATTATAAGACAAACAATAGTGATTTGTCTAGTTAATCAAAATATTTGACCCTAATGAATTAATAAAATTAGTTATTCAAAAACATCTTCTCCCCAGCATGTCTTTTTTGAAAAGTAAAGTCTGTATCATTACTAGACTATACATTTCATGAAAATGGAAATCATTCCAATGTATGAGCAAATACACAAAGAATATCTATGTATAAGATAAGATCTTCCATATTTAGAATCAGTTTTTGTAGAAATGTAATTTTCTCATGTAATGACAATCTAACATAGATGTTGACAGCTTGACATTTTATGTAGCACACTGAGCATATAGATCTTAAAGCTGAAATGAATTCTATAAAATAGATAACATTTATGTATCTTTAATACATAAAATAACTATAGAGATGTGTTCTTGATCCCAAATGAGTAAACAGATGGAGCGCAAAAGAAATAGAAGCAATATGATAAATTTTTTCAAGGCTATCCTATCAAAGGGGCTACAAACCTACCACCAACAGACTTGGAGAAAAAGAAGTTGTTATGTCAAGAGTACATATACTGAGGGTGAATGTGGAAGGATAAGGTATTACTGGAAGCATAAGGAATTGAGGCCAGTGTGGAATATTGGAGTTGAGGATTTTTGATGTAGAGCAGTGAAGAATGGCAAGGCCTGGAGGGTATCCATGGCAGCAGAGTGGAGCGAAGTGGAGATGAATGTCGCAGGAGTTTGAGGTTACAAACTATAAATGTAATGGTGCTGAATGAACTGACTGTACATGGGATCTTTGTTGATTGAGTGAATAGTTAGTGCCTATTCTGTGGAATGTGTGGCTATATAGCCATAAAAGGAAAACATAGTTCCTGATTTCATAGAATTTCTATTCCAGTGGAGAATATAGACAGTTAAACAAATAATTACACTAAAGTATAATGAGTGTTACTTCTTAGAAACCAAAGAAATACATTTAGCTAAGAAGAGTCTATCCTTCCTGCTAAGCAATGATAATATGATTATCTTTAGACAGCTTGTCCTTGCCCATTTTTCTATCATGTTTTTAGTATAAATGGTTTGCTGTTTATAGACAAAAATAAAACAGGCTGGGAGAAATTAGGTCATATATCCAATGTCATATGTACAGTTAATGAGTGGCAGAGCTAGGCTTCAAAACCAGGTTTGTCATTATTATAGTTTCATTATGGTTAGTTAAGATAATCAGCTCATCCTTCTGGCTGATTACAACTGGAAAATACTGAGAAATACAAAAACTGTTTCTTGAGGACTCTAAAAAGTTAATAAAAGCAGTAAGGTTATGGAGGGGAGTTAAAAGTTGGAGATATGACATTCATGGGGGTGTTTCCTTTTTTTTTTCTTTGTGCTGCTTTGTGCCTAGAGTGGGTCACAGTTACATAGTAATGTGGTGGTGTTAGAAGCTAAAATTCTGATAGAAAGCTCATCAACTTTCTGGCCACAGGAAAAAGGGAAAGAAGCACCATGAGTGTGGATAATGTGAGAAAATCACAAAGAGGAGAAAGCTGGAGATGAAGCTCCCTAATTTATAAGTCTTAGTTGAAGCCCTGGCCTATGCATGCACAGGATAGACCCAACAAGAAGATGAAAGATTTTGAGAATGGAATTTGGATTAGATCCATTCACATGGATACAAATAAGCAGAGCAAATTCTTAGAGACATAAAAATAAGACAATGTTTTAGCAAATTTATTGAGGTATACTTTATATACTATAAAATTCACCTGTTTTAAGTTTGTAATTCAATACCTTTTGGGAAATTCAACGACTTGTACAACCATAACTACTTTTTAGTTTTAACCGTCCCCATTGCCTATAAACAGAAACAAGTGGCCTAGTAAGGTCACTTGTTTCTGTTTATAGTTATCTCTGCCCTTAACCTTAGCCCCTGGAAATTACTAATCTACCTTTTGTCTCTACAAATTGGCATTTTTTGGATATTAGATATGAATGGAATCATACAATATGTGTTTTTTTCACCTGACTTACTACACCTAACATATTTTTGAAGTCCATCAATATTGTAGCACATATGCACATTGTGTTCCTATTTTTTAAGATGATAAGTATTCTAATGTATGGCTATTTCATAGTCTAAACTAAGTTTGAACTGCTAACCGTATAAGGCAAGACAGAATTTATGGCCTAAACCTAACAGAACAATTATCTAATAAAAAAATCATCTTCATTCTTCAAAAGGTGCAAGTGCCAGGACTCAGAGTCTAAACATCATAATAGTCATAATGTCTGACAGACAATTTAAACTGGACATATGGAGAGCCAAGGAAATATGACCTCCTCCTAAAGTCAGAAGACAGTCAGCAAATGCAAACCTTGAGAACACTCAGATGTTGGAATTATCAGGCAACATCTTTAAAAGAGCAATTATAACTATGATCCATGAGGTTAAGGAAAAAAAATTGAAATTAATTAATGAATGCATGTTCTTAGCAGAGAAATAGAAAGTATAAAACAGAAAGAAATAGAAAATTTAGAGATGAAAAAAACTTTTGAAAGAAAAAAATTACCCAATGGGCTCAGTAGTAGACTAGAGATAATAGAGGGTAGAAACAATAGACAGAAAATAGGTTAAAAAAACCCAAATGCTGTATGATCTCATTTATATGTGGAAACTAAAAGAGTTGAACTTGTAGTACCAGAGAATAGAGTGGTAATTACCAGATGCTGAGGAGTAGGGAAAATAAGGAGAGGTTGATCACAGGGTACAAACTTTCAATCATAAGATGAATAAATACTGGGGAATGTATTATACAGAATTTTGACTACAGTTAATAATACTGTATTGCATAATTGAAATTTGCTAAGAGAACAGTGTTATTATGTGTTCACACCACACCAAAAATGAAAAAAAGTAATACTATGAGATGGTGGATGTGTTAATTAGGTCGATTGTGGTAATCATTTCACAATGTATATGTATATTAAGCAGTCACATTGTACACCTTAAATACACATAACTTTTAATTTGTTAATTTTACCTCAATAAAGCTGTAAGGAAAAGAAAAACAGATCAATAAATACTGTCCAATCAGAAGAACACTAAGATTAAGAAGATCAGAAGATTGAAAAAAATGAACAGAGCTTCAGGGACTTGTGAGACAATATTCAAAAGTCTAATGTTTATGTTATTAGAGTTTTAAAAGGAGAGATTTGTGAACAAAAATGTTTTAAAAATATTAGCTGAAAACTACCTATAATTGGTGAAACATAAATTTACAAATTTAGGAGTCTCAGTGAACCTGAAGAAAATAACTCAGAGAAAAACATTCCCCATAAATATCATAATCCAAATAATGAACATCATAAGTAAAATTAAAAACAAATTAAAACAGCCAAGAAAAACATCATATGCTTATTATATTTATGGGATCAAGGATTCTGTGAATTTCTCATCAGAAACCATGAATGCCAGAAGACAGTGGGATTTCTCTATAGTGCTAAAAAGAAAAACTATTAATGCACACTTCTATATCCAGTATAAATATGCTTCACTACTGAAGGTAAAGTAAACACATCCCCCCCCAAAAAAAAAACCCTTAGATAATCTGTTAACAGTAGACATCTACAAGAAATGCTAAACAAAGTTTTCATAATGAAAGAAAATTATATAAGAAGGAAACTGGAATCCTATAATATAAAGAAGAGCATCATAGATGTTAAATATATTAGTAAATAGACTATTTTCCTCCTGATTTCTTAAAAAAAACATGTAATACTATTGAAATCAAAGCTGTATCATTGGTCAAGTTTCCAATGTAAGTAGACAATCTACATATAAAAAATATTTAACATAAAAGGGTGAAGAGAACTGTATGGTTGTATGGCTTTTATATTTTGTTTGAATTGGTAAATACTAATTCAAAATAGATTGTGCAAGTTTAGGCATATACATTGTAATCCTACAGAAATTATCAAAAATATAATTCAAAGAAAAATAGGGAAAAGTGAATACATGAATTGAAATAGAATAGTAAAAGAAATATTCACCTAATCCAAAAAAAAGAAAAAGTTAAGAAAAGAACAAAATGAGAGGAAACAAGCTAAAACAAATTATGTCAACAATTACAATGAATGAAAATAATCTTAGCATACCAATTAAAAGAGAAATTGAAGCATGAATATTAGAACAAAACCCAATAATATGTTGTCTATAAAAATGCACTTTAATGGCTGTATATGAAAGAGCTAATCAATTATGTGTTTAGGTGTTTTCCACCTAAAATAGTTCTTTAGAAAGAAAATACACTTTAAATATAAAGATGCATATAGATTAAAAGTAAAATGATGGAAAAATATACCATTACAATGCTATTCAAAAGAATGTTGTAACGCTTATACTAATATCAGATAAAGTAAATTTCACAGCAAGGAATATTACCTAAGATAAAGAGGGAATCATATAATTATAAAGAATCAGTTCACCAAGCAGACATAAAAATCTTAAATCCATATGCAGCTAACAGCAGGTCTTCCAAATACACCTGACAAAAAAAGTAATAGAATTAAAAGAGGAAATAGACAAATCCATAATTGTATATGGTGACTTCAACATAGGTATCTCAGTAATTGATAGAAAATCTAGAAATGAGATGAATATGGATCTCGAAGATCTAAACAACACTATCACCAACTTGAATTCACCTTCTTATCAAGTGCCCATTGATTATATTCTAGGCCATAAAAGAAACTATAAACTGAAAAATAATAGAAATCATAAAAAGTATATTTGCTGATTTATAAATTAAACTATAAACTAATAATGGAGATATGAAGTATCTGGAAAGCCCTCAAGTATTTGGAAAACAGCATTAAATAACCAATGAATAAAAGAGGGAGACCCAAGGGATATTAAAACATTTTGAAATGAATTTAAATTGCAACATTTGTGAGATGCATTTAATACAGTTCTTCAAGGGAAGTGTGTACCTTTTAGAAAGGAAACATGGGCCTCCTGTGTCAAATGGCAGCATAAGTAAATACAGCTCAGCTCTTCACACAACCAATCAAAATTACAATTAAATATAGAACACTAATCACTCAGAACCATCAGGACCAAGTTGAATGGAAGTCTGACAAATACAGAATTAAAGAAACCACATCCATCTAGAATGGTAGGAGCGGGTGGAGATGCGGAATTGACTGGTCCTACATCCACATGTGGTGGATAAAAATTTGGAAAGTATATCTTTGGAAAGAGCAGTCCCAGACTCACACCAGGTCCCTCAGCCCAGGGTTCCAGCACCAGGAAGATAAGTCCCAACTTCTGACTGTAAACACTAGTGGGGATTGAGTTGGAAGAAACTGCTGGAGCCCCAAGAGGTTCCTTTTAAAGAACCCATACACAGACTTATTCAGACTCAGTCCCTCTGAGCCCGAGCAGCAGGGAAGCAGATTGAAAGGCACCAGTGGCATACAGAGAGGAAGTGAATGCTTTGGCATCAAGGAAATAGCTGAGGGACAGCTTGCTCCCAGACAGAAAGTGGGGCAGAGGCCAATGTCCCTTTTTTTAACCTTTCATCCACAGAGTATATCTGAGATTCCATCAACCTGGCTAACACTGTTTGTCCCACCCTGCAGATTCCCAGAGACTTTGTTCCACCCAACTTACTGGCCCATCCAAGCTGCTTTTCCATATGAATGACTGCTCTTGGCTCATATATCACAACTTCTTAAATCTTCTCAAATGAGCAACAGTTGGCCTCTATGAGCCCCCGGGCCCAATACCTCTTGCCAAATGTCCCAAGACCAGACATTAGCATCAGCCAGGCTAGATTCAAAGCTCGGCTTCACCTGGGAATCTCCAAGCCCAACACAAGTAGCAGCCATCTCAGATTGCTTCATAGCTCAGTTAGGGTGGCCACAGGGAAAACACAGGTGGGGGTTGACCTAGGCCTGTACCACCTGTGAAACCCCAGCGCCTGTGTACTCAGTGAACACCTATAGGCCATGTTGGAGCACCACCACCTTGCCCTTGCACAGCTGATCCTCCACAGAGGGCAGAGGTTGTTGGTCAGTGGTCACAGCCAGTCCTTCCAACAGACTGGTTTGGGTAAATACTTCCCATTGACCTGCCAATATCAATCAAGACTCGATTATAAGAGTAGGGTGTACTCAGTTGACATGAAAGGTGCACCTTGAGTACCCAGCTTGAGTGGTACAGAAAGCTTTGCCAGTGGGCCCTACAGGACACCTAATATGTTAGTCCATGCTATCTAGAGTCATAGAAACTCTACTTAATACAAAGAAGCAAACACAGGGAGCCTGCCAAAATGATGAGAAAAAAGAAACATGGCCAAAATGAAATAACAGATCAAAACTCCAAAAAAAGAACTAAACAAAATGGAGATAAACAATCTATCAGATGAAAAGTTCAAAGCACTGTTTATAAGGATGTTCAAGGAACTTAGTGAGGACCTCGACAGGATAAAAAAATCCAGTCAGAAACGAAGTATACACTAATAGAAATTAAGAATAATTTACAGGGAAACAACGGTAAAGTGGATGAACCTGAGAATCAAATCAATGATTTGAAACATAAGAAAACAAACAAAACAAAACAAAAAAAACCAGCAATCAAAACAACAAGAAAGAATAAAAGCTAAAACAAGCATAGTGCAGCCCGCCCATGGAATAATTTAAAGAAGCCCAATGTTCGCATCACAGGGGTGCCAGAAAGGGAACAGAAAGAAACTTGGATATTTTGTTGGATAGACAGAAGAATCAGTTCAGAACAGCCTGACTGCCAAATAAAGGGAGGACAAACTAACAACTCCCAATCGAAATGAAAGGAGGAATCCCCAGGAAGACTATTAAATGAAATACAGGCAAGTAAACTATCAGATATTGAGTTCAAAACAATGGTTATAATGAAGCTCAATGAACGCAATGAGCTCAGTGAGAAGTACAGAAAACTACAGGGAAACTACGAGGAACTTACTGAAAACTAAATCAGCATGAAAAAAGAAATAGGAACTACCAACAAGAATCAAGAGGAAACGAAGAATACAATTTCTGAATTGAGGAACACAGTAGAAGGAATCAAAAGCAGGCATGATGAAGCGGACGATTGAATCAGTGAGCTGGAGAACATGGTAGAAAAAACTCCCAGACAGGGCAAGACAATGAAAAAAGGCTAAAAAAAATGAAGAGGGGTTAAGGGAAATGCAGGACAACATGAAACATAAGAATACCCATATAATAGGAATACCAGAAGGAGAAAAAGAGGATCAAGTGATAGGAAACCTGTTTGAAAAAGCAATGATGGAAAACTTCCCTATTTTGGCAGAGAAAAAAGTCACACAAGTCCAGGAAGCACAGAGGATCCCAATCAAGAGGAACCCAAAGAGACCCACTCCAAGACATTTATTATTTAATCATAATTAAAATGGCAGATATCAAAGACAAAGACAGATTCTTAAAGACAGCAAAGGGGAAAGAGAAAGGAATATAGAAGGGATCCCCAATAAGGCTAGCAGTTGACATCTCCACAGAAACACTACAAGCGAGAAGGGAATGGCAGCACAAATCTCTAGCAATGAAAATCAAATGCCTGCAACCAAGACTACTCCGCCCAGCAAGGCTCTCAATTACAATGGAAGGAGAAATAAGGAGTTTCCCAGATAAAAGAAGGCTAAAAGAATACACCACTACCAAACCAGCATTGTATGATATGCTAAAGGGTCTGCTTTAAGAGCATGAAGAAAAAAAGAGTGAGAGGAACACAAGCACAAAGGGACAAAAATGAATAGGTACCTATGAATAATAACTTCAAATGTAAATGGATTAAATGCTCCAATCGAAAGACATAGAGTAGCTAAAGAATAAAAAAAACAGGACCCGCAAAAATGCTGCATACAAGAGACTCTCCTCAGAACAAAAGACCTACACAGACTGAAAGTAAAGGGTTGGAAAAAAATATTCAAAGCAAATGGACAGGAAAAAAAAACTGGGGCAGCAATACTTATATCCAACAAAATAGACTTCAAAACAAAGGCCATAAAAAAAGACCATAAGGACACTTCATAATGCTCAAAGGAAGAATCCATAAAAAAATATAGATATTGTAGATCTATATGCACCCAAAAAAGGAGCATCCAAATATATAAGGGAAATCCTGGAGGACTTCAAGAAAGATATAGACAGCAACACACTTATAGTAGGGGATTTTAATACTGCATTGTCAACAATGGATAGATCATCCAAATAAAATATCAACAAGGATATTGTGGAACTCAATGACACATTAGATCAAATGGACCTAACTGATATGTATAGAACCTTTCATCCCAAAGAAGCAAAGTATACATTCTTTTCAAATGCACGTGGAATATTTTCAAAGATGGACCACTTGATAAGACACAAAACATGTCTGAACGAATTTAAGAAAATTGAAATCAAACATTTTGTCAGACCACAAGGGCTTAAAAATAGAAACCAACCCCAAGAAAACAACTCAAAAACATTCAAACTCATGGAGACTGAATAACATGCTGTTAAACAATGAATGGACCTATAATGAGATCAAAGAAGAAATCAAAAACTTTATGGAAACAAATGAAAATGAACATACAACAGTCCAAAACCTATGGGACACAGTGAAGGCAGTCCTGAGAGGAACGTTCATAGCAATATAGACCTACCTAAAAAAGATAGAAACATTTCAAATAAACAGCCTAACCCTAACCCTATGTCTACAAGAACTGGAGAAACAAAAACAAACAAAGAGCAGAGTGAACAGAAAGAAGGAAATAATCAAGATTAGAGTGGAATTGAATGACATAGAGACTAAAAGAACAATTCAAAGGATCAATAAATCCAGGAACTGGTTTTTGAAAAGATAAACAAAATCAACAAGACTTTAAGCAGACTCATCCAAAAAAAAAAGGGGGGGAGAGGACCCAAATAAATAAAATCATAAATGAAAGGGGGAGAAATGACAACTGATACCAAAAACAGACAAAGGACTATAAGAAATTACTGCAAACAACTATATGCCAAGAAATTTGGAAACCTGGGTGAAATTGACACATTTTTACAAAACTGTAATCTTCCAAAACTTAAAGGAGAAGAAGCAGAAAGCATGAACTGACTGATAACAGCTGGTGAAATTGAAGCACTAATCAAATACTCCTGGCACACGAAAGCCCTGGACCAGATGATTTGACGGGAGAATTTTATAAAACATTTAAAGAAGAGCTGACCACTGTCCTTCTCAGACTATTCAAAATAATCCAAGAAGAAGGAAGACTCCCAAACTCTTTTTACGAGGTCAGCATCACCCTAATCCCAAACCCAGGTAAAGACACCACAAGGAAAGAAAACTATAGGCCAATATTTGTGATGAACATAGACGCTAAAATCCTCAACAAAATATTGGTAACTGCATCCAGCAACACATTAAAAAGACCATCCACCATGATCAAGTGGGATTCATCTCAGGGATGCAAAGATGGTACGATATTCGCAAATCAATAAACTTAATACATCACATACACAAAAGGAAAGACAAAGTCACATCATCATATTATTATTTGTGGAAAAGGTACAGCACGTGTTTATGATAAAAACACTCAGCAAAATGGGAAAAAAGGGGGCATACCTCAACATAATAAAGGCTATACACGAAAACCCTACATCCAACATTATACTGAATGGACAAAAACTAAAAGCTTCCCCACTAAGATAGGGAATAAGACAAGGATATCTGTTTTAACCACTTTTATTCAACATAATATTAGAAGTCCTAGCCATTGCCATCAGACAAGAAAAAGAAATAAAAGGCATCCAAGTTGGAAAGAAGGAAATAAAACTGCCATTGTTTGCAGATGACATGATAGTGTACTTAGAAAACCTTATAGACTCAACCAAAAAACTACTTGACCTAATCAGTGAATTTGGCAAAACAGCAGGATACAAAATTAATATTCAGAAATCAAAGGCATTTTATACACCAAAAATGAAATAACAGAATCAGATATCAGGGAAAAAATCCCATTTACTATAGCAACAAGAAAAATAAAGTACCTTGGAATTAACTTAGCCAAGGAAGTTAAAAGCTGGTACTCAGGGAACTACACAACCTTGAAGAAAGAAATTAAGGAAGACACAGAAAAATGGAAGCATATAACACATTCACGGATTGGAAGAATTAACATCATCAAAATTTCCATACTGTCCAAAACAATTTATAGATTCAATGCAATCCTTATTAAAATACCAATGACATATTTCACAGATATAGAACAAACATTTCAAATATGCATATGGAATCATAAACCACCCCAAATAGCTGCAGCAATTTTGGAAAAAAACAAAGTAGGAGGAATCACAATATCTGACATGAAACTATATTATAAGTCCACTGTAATCTAAACTGTTTGATACTGGTGCAAGAATACATACACAGATCAATGGAACAAAATAGAGAGTCCAGAAGTACACCCATGTCTCTATGGTTAATTAATATTCGACAAAGGGGCATAAGCATAAAATGGAGTAAAAATAGCTTCATTAACAAATCGTGTTGGGAGATATGTACAGCTACATGCAAAAAATATGAAATTCGACCACCAGGTTAGCCACACACAAAAATAAACTTAAGGTGGATAAACGACTTAAATATAAGTCTTAAATATAAACAATAAGTCACACCACCATAAAAATCCTAGAGGAGAACATAGGCAGGAAAATCTCAGATATTCCTCGCAGCAATATTTTCACCAATATGTCCCATAGAGCAAGGGATATAAAGGAAAGAATAAGCAAATTGGACTTCATCCAAATAAGAAGCTTCTGCATAGCTACTGAAAACATTGGCAAAATGAAAAGGGAACCAACTACATGGGAAAATATATTTTTCAATGATAACTCAGACAAGGGTTTGGTTTCCAAAATATATAAAGAACTCACACAACTCCACTCTAGGGAGACAAACAACCCAATAAAAAATAGGCAAAATACCTGAACTGATACTTCTCCAAGGAGGACTTACACACGGCCCAGATACATATGAAAGGGTTCTCAGCATCACTAGTCATCAGAGAGATATAAATTAAAACCACAATGAGATACCACTTCACACCAGACAGAATGACCATCATAAACAAATCAACAAAGAACAAGTGATGGTGAGGGTGTGGAGGAAAGGTAACGCTAGTTCACTGTTGGTGGGAATGCAGACTGGTGTACCCATGTGGAAAACAGTTTGGAATTCCCTCAAAAATCTAAAACTGCAATTGCCTTTTGACCCAGCAATTCCACTGCTGGGATTATACCCTAAGAATTCTGAAACACCAATTCAAAAGAACCTATGGACTCCAGTGGTCATAGCAGCGCAATTTACAATAGCCAAGAATTGGAAGCTACCTAAGTTCCCAACAGTAAATGTGTGCATCAAAAAACTGTGGTACATTTACACAATGGAATATTACAGAGAGAGAGAAAGAAAGAAAAGAAAGAAAGAAAGAAAGAAAGAAAGAAAGAAAGAAAGAAAGAAAGAAAGAAAGAAAGAAAGAAAGAAAGAAAGAAAGAAAGAAGAAAGGAAGGAAGGAAGGAAGGAAGGAAGGAAGGAAGGAAGGAAGGAAGGAAGGAAGGAAGGAAGGAAGGAG
>PVJD01015369.1:0-25196 GCA_004026545.1 Mormoops blainvillei | reverse complement strand
ATTTAATTATTTATTATTTCCCCATGCAAAGTTTTATTCTGGAAAGGAGAGAAGGAGAAATGATGATTGGCAGATAGAATGTAGGGCAGAACATGGAGAAGAGAGAAGTATTTGGATTTTGGATGTATTTTAAAGGCCAAGGGACAGGATTTGCTTACAGCTTGAATGTGACAGGTGAGAGGCATCAACGGTGACTCCAAGAGCTTGGGTTTGAGCAGCTAGGTGGATGATGGTGCCCATTTCCGAGCTGGCATTGACTGGGAAGGAAGAAGATGGGCATTGAGAGGAGGCTGTTTTGGACGTGTTAATGTTGAATTCTTACTAGATGTCATCACAAGCATGAGTAATGGAAGCCGAGAAGGCGATGCAAATGATGCGTGTTAGGGAATTTCAAAAGAAGGCTGAGGACATGTAGCTGGCATATGAATAGGACTAGCAATTATAATGAAGATGGTAATAATGATAATTAATAATCATAAGGCCTTAATCTACTTGAAGCATTGTGCAGAGTACGTGAGCATGCACCTGGCAGAGCTCCTATTACAAGGAGCATAACTGATCAAAGGTCCCAGAGGCTCTGAAATCCATTGCCTTGGTTGCATTAAGACACATACCCTGTGGATGATTCAGTGAAGGACTGAGCTGGCCAGGGGTCCTCAAGCAAGCAGGACTCTTTAATGGCTGTCTGTGCCTCAGGACACTGCTTGGCCTTGCTAAAACTACTGAACCGTGCACCTGTGGAGGACGCTTCTAGCCCAACCTACCTTCCAGAGTCAGACTTGCATCACAGACCCAAGGCTCCATTTTCCTGGGTCCTCTCCCTTCACCTCTCGCACTGTCATTTCCCCTAATTAAATCCTTACGATATTAATTGCATCTGATTTCTGCTTTAGATACCGAAACTTAACCTTGTACTTGACAAATTATTTTGTTTAAATCCCATTAAAGACCATTTAAATAGCTTTTTAAAAATAGATTATTATGAGGTCAGAAGATGGCAGGGAAGTAGGTGGGAGCTAAACCCTCTTGCTTGTGCACCCCACTGGGATACCTAGCTGATCTCCTGAAGAACTGAGTGATCAGCCAATGAAGTTCCAGCTTATTTGAAGTTTGAAAGCCAAAGATTGCAGAGGGTGATAGAAAGCGGATGGTAAGGAGGTTTTGTAGGCCATCGGGGAGGTCCTGGCTCTGTACAGGGACCGCGGCTACCAGAGGAGCTTTGGAGGAGAACCGGCTCAGCGAGTGTAACTTGCCAGCTCCCTCCCTCCCAGAGCAGGGAAGTCACAGACCTGCACCAGCAGAGACCTGGTCGCCGGGCAGTGGGAGACACAGAGCAGGTGGCGCACACAGCTGAGGCAGTGGTCGCTGGCTGGGACAATACTAGAGAAATTGGGGAGCTGGTAGACATGGGGAGATGGGAGAAGAGAAAGACTGTGATTGACCATAACCCAGATAGGCCCAGGATTGTTCAGA
Source organism: Mormoops blainvillei (assembly GCA_004026545.1). Lineage (NCBI taxonomy): Eukaryota > Metazoa > Chordata > Mammalia > Chiroptera > Mormoopidae > Mormoops > Mormoops blainvillei. Next base: position 23,723 of record PVJD01015369.1, on the reverse strand, counting down.
GTTGGGCTGAGTGAAAATCACAGCAACTGTTAAGACAGGTTGCCCGCAAAGAAGGGGAATTCACTCAAAAAAAGACTCTCAGCTGCTGTGTAAGGACCTCTGGTGAGTTGCAGGGGCTGTGGGCCCAGACAGAGAAGGAGGAGGAGGAGGGGCATGAATTGTTCCAAATAAGGGCCCCCCAAAGACTGATCAAAACAGGGCAACTGGGGCCAAAGAGGTAGCTGTCCCCAGAGAGACTTAATTTAACAGGGGAACTGAATTGCCCAAAAAAGACTTTGCGTGCACACAGCGCCCAAACCAGCAAGAGTGAGGGGGAGGGATGCACATTGCTCCCACTCAGTGCACCTCACGGACTAATCAAAGGGCTGCATACCCGGGGGACTGAAGGCACAGGCCTGATGAATAGGACAGTGTGGTCCTTGCAGTGCTTTGAGGGCTCAGCTAGAGGCTGTGAACACAGGAAAATGGCAGCCCAGACGCAGCCCCCATCCTCACAGATCCACGGGAAAGGGGAAAAAAAAAAAAAAGAAAGCAAGAAATGGAGCCCAACCACCCTCTGACTGTGGCATTGAGGAAGAGAACAGAGCCTGTTTGGTGGGTTTAAAGTCAGCAGTTTTTTTTTTCTTTCTTTTTCCTTTTTTTTTTTTGTTGCAAGTGTGAGACAATAAGACCTGGAGCTGTGAAAAGACCAAAGACAGATCCAGCGAGAGATCAGAAGGCTGATGCCAACAACTGAGAAAAAATTTCACTTTGATCTCCTTCAGAACTTGCATTTTATTTTTTATTTTATTGTTTTGGGGGCTTTTTGTTATTTTTATTTTTAATATATTTTAATTTTTAAATTTTCCTTCCTTACATTTAGTTTTCTTTGTTTGTTTGCTTGATTTCCTTGTTTGACTAGTTTTCCCATTCTCCCTTTGTATTACATTTTATTTTCTGTTCTGACACCGAACCCATATTCCACTAACACACTACTCTTCGTCTTTTAATTGTTATTCTTTTTATTCAGGTTAAATATCGCTTGTCTTATTATTGCGCTTTCAAATCCCACACAGCGCCCTACCCAGGTTTTGACCCATTTTGCCATCTTCCTGAGCTTTGTTACTATTGTGGTTAACTTTATTTTCTCCCACACCACCTCAAGTTTCTATCACTCTCACTATATCTAATCATCTAACCCCACATAGACATTCTGCTTTCTGGAGTCAGCTCACATCCTCCCTGCCCACAATAAGAGTCCTCTTTTTCACCTTTTACAAAAAGTGGCTACTTAGGTGAATTATCACACTTATTGTGGTACTTCTCCAAGGATCTCCTGTTTGTTCCCTACTTGTTACTGCTTTAATTCCCATAGAGCACTCCCCCATTGTTTTACTCCATTTCACCTTCACCCTGCCCCTGATCACATACAAGATAAGGTGGGAGTTGTGGATACCAGTAAACCCACAGGAGGAGAGAGCCCACCAACAAAGAAGCCACCAACAGGAAAAGTCCAGTTGCAAGGAGACACCACACAAATGGAAGAAAGGGCAAACCGAGAGCATCCAGATAAGGAGACCAAAGAGACCACACTACTGAGTCCCACAGACCTCCTACCACAGAAATTCACACTACAAAGACACCTGGCAAAGCAGAGCATCAGAAGTTACAGAACCAAGCAAAAAGAGTCCCCAAAAATGGGAGTCAAAGCAAGAACCAGCAATCAAAAGGAATAGAAGACTCCACACTAAAAGTGCTGAAGGAAATGGAGGCAAGCAAACTATCAGATGTAGAATTCAAAAGAATGGTGATAAGGATGCTCAAGGAATTCACAGACAGCTACAAGGAACTGAATGAGAACTACAACAATATGAAAAAGGAAATAGAAACCTGAAACAGGAACCAGGAAGAAATGAAGAATACAATTTCTGAAATAAAAAATACACTAGAAGGAATTACAAGTAGTCTGGATGAAGCAGAGGACTGAATTAGTGAGCAGGAAGATAAGGTAGAAAGAAATACCCAGGAAGAGCGACTGCATGGAAAAAGACTAAGAAAGTATGAAGACACCTTAAGGAAAATGCAAGACAACATGAGAAGCAACAACAGTCAAATCATAGGAGCACCAAAAGGAGAAGAAAAGGAGCAAGGGATAGAAACCCTGTTTCAAAAAATAATGACAGAAAACTTCCCGAACCTGGAGAGGAAAATATCACCCAAGTTCAGGAAGCTCAGAGATTCCCAATAAAGATGAACCTAAAGAGGCCTACACCAAGACACATCAAAATTAAAATGCCAAGTTTTAAAGACAAAGAGAGAATTTTAAAAGCAGCAAGGGAGAAACAAGAAGTAACATACAAGGGTGCAGAAAAAAGGTTAGCAGCTGATTTCTCCGCAGAAACACTACAAGCCAGAAGAGAATGGCAAGAAATATTCCAAGTAATGAAAAGCAAAGGCTTACAACCAAGACCACTCTACCCAGTAAGGCTCTCAATTAAGATGGAAGTAGAAATAAGGAGTTCCTCGAAAAAAGAAGGCTGAAAGAATATACCTTTACCAAACCAGCACTGCAAGAGATGCTAAAGGGACGGCTTTCAGAAGATAAAGAAAAAGAGTGAGAGAGAGAGAGGAACACAAGTACAAAGGGAAAAAATGAATAAGTATCTATCAATAATAACCTTAAATGTTAATGGATTAAATGCTCTAATTAAAAGACATAGGGTAGCCGAGTGTATAAGAAAACATGATCTATACACATGCTGCCCATGTGTATAGACCCACCTCAGGAAAAAAGACCTACACAGACTGAGAGTGAAGGGTTGGAAAATAATATTCCAAGCAAATGGGTAGGAAAAAAAAAAAGCTGGTGAAGCAATACTTATATCAGGCAAAATAGACTTCAAAACAAAAGCCATAAAAGAGATACTGAAGTACACCACATAATAAGGACATAATAAGGACACTCAAGGGAAGACTCCATCAAGAAGCCATAAACATTGTAAATATATATGCGCCCAACATAGGAGCACCCAAACATATAAGGAAAATCTTGGAGGACTTCCAGAAAGATATAGAAAGCAACCCACTTATAGTAGGGGATTTTCACACCCCACTGTCAACAATGGCTAGTTCTTCTAAACAAAATATCAACAAGGATATTGTGGCATTGAACAATGTCCTAGATCAAATGGACATAACTGAAATATAGAACCTTTCATCCCAAAGAATCAAAATACACATTCTTTTCAAATGCACACGGAACATTTTTGAAGATAGACCACAGGATAGGACACAAAACAAGCCTCAACAAAAACAAGAAAATTGATTCATATTCAGCATTTTCTAAGACCACAAGGGTCTGGAACTAGAAACCAACTTCAAGGAAAAAAACTCAAAAACACTCAAACTCATGGACACTGAATAGCATGTTATTGAACAATGAATGGGTTAATAATGAGATCAAGCAAGAAATCAAAATCTTTCTGGGAACAAATGAAAATGAATGCACAACTGTCCAAAACTTATGGGACACAGCAAAGGCAGTTCTGAGAGGGAAGTTCATAGCGATACAGGCCTACCTAAAAAAATAGACACACTTCAAATAAACGACCTAACACAACATCTAGAACTAGAGGAACAACAGCAAACAAAACCCAGAGCAATCAGAAGGAAGGAAATAATTAAGATCAGAGCAGAATTAAACGACATAGAGACTAAGAGAAAATTTGAAGGATCAATAAATCCAGGAACTGGTTCTTTGAAACGATAAACAAAATTGACAAGCCTTTAAGCAGACTCGTCAAGAGAAAAAGGGAGAGGACCCAAATAAATAAAATCAGAAATGAAAGAAGAGGGATCACAACTGACAACACAGAAATACAAAGGTCTGTAAGAAATTACTACAAAAAAATATATGCCAAGAAATTAAAAAACCCAGGTGAAATGTACAAATTCCTGGAAAAATATAATCTTCCAAAACTGAATGAAGAAGAAGCAGAAGGCCTGAACAGGCTGATAATAGCTGGGGAAATAAAAACAATAATCAAAAAACTCCAGGCACACAAAAGGCCCGGACCAGATGGTTTCCCAGGAGAATTCTAAACATTTAAGGAAGAGCTAACCCCTATCCTTCTCAGGTTATTCCAAAAAATCCAGGGAGATGGAAGACTCCCAAACTCTTTTTATGAAGCCAGCATCATCCTAATCCCAAAATCAGATAAAGACATCACAAGGAAAGAAAACTACAGGCCAATATTGCTGATGAACATAGATGCTAAAATCCTCAACAAAATATTGACAAACTGCATCCAACAACACATTAAAATGATCATCCACCATGATCAAGAGGGATTCGTCCCAGAGATGCAAAGATGGTACAATATTTGCAAATCAGTAAACATAATGCATCACATACACAAAAGGAAAGACAAAAATCATATGATCATATCAATAGATGCAGAAAAAGCATTCAACAAATACAGCACCATTTATGATCAAAACACTCAGCAAAGTGGGAGTAGAGGGAGCACACCTTAACATAATAAAGGTCATATACGAGAAACCTATAGCCAACATCATACTCAATGGGAAAAAAAAACTAAAATCTTTCCGCTAAGATTGGGAACAAAACAAGGTGTCCACTTTCACCACTTTTATTCAACATAGTATTGGAGGTCCTAACCACAACCATCAGACAAGAAAAAGAAATAAAATGCATCCAAATTGGAAAGGAGGATGTAAAACTGTCATTATTTGCAGATTATTTGATTGTGTACCTAGAAAATCCCAGAGACCCCACCAAAAATCTACTTGACCTAATAAGTGAATTTGGAAAAACAGCAGGATATAAAGTCAGTATTCAGAAATCGAAGGCACTTTTGTATACCAACAATGAAATATTAGAATCTGAAATCAAGGAGAAAAGTCCCATTCACTACAGCAACAACAACAACAAAAAAGTACACAGAAATAAACCTTACCAAGGAGGTAAAAGACCTGTACTCAGAAAACTACACAACAGTGAAGAAAGAAATTAAGGAAGACACAAACAAATGGAACCATATATGGTATTCATGGATCAGAAGAATTAACATCATCAGAATGTCCATACTACCAAAAGCAATCTATAGATTCAGCACAATACCTATTAAAATACCAATCACATATTTCAGATATAGCACAAACATTTCAAAAATTTATGTGGAACCAGAAACAACCCTATATAGCCACATCAATTTTGAGAAAGAAGAAAAAGTCAGAGAGATCACAGTACCTGATATCAAACTATACTACAAGGCTACTGAAATCAAAACAGTCTGGTACTGGCATAAGAGCAGACACATAGGTCAATGGAACAGAATAGAGAGCCCAGAAATAAACCCATGTCTCTACAGTCAATTAATATTCAACAAAGGAGGCAGAAGCATAAAATGGAGTAAAAATAGCCCCCTCAACAAATGGTGTTGGGAGAACTGGATACCTACATGCAAAATAATGAAACTCAACCACCAGCTTAAACCATACACAAAAATAAACTCAAAGTGGATAAAAGATTTAAATATAAGTCACAAAACTATAAAAGTCCTAGAGGAGAGCATAGGCATAAAAATCCCAGATATTTCGCACAGCAATATATTCATCTATATGTCTCCTGGAGCACTGGACATAAAGGAAAGAATAAACAAATGGGACTTCATCAAATTAAAAAGTTTCTTCATGGCTAAAGAAAACATCAGCAAAATGAAAAGGGAACCAACCACATGGGAAAATATATTTGCCAATGATACATCAGATGAGGGTTTGATCTCCAAAATATATAAAGAACCCAAGACTTCACTCTAGGAAGACAAACAACCCAATTAAGAAATGGGCAAAGGACCTGAACAGAGAGTCTCCAAGGAGGACACACACGGGTCCCAGAGACATACGAAAGGATGCTCAGCATCACTAGCCATCAGAGAGATGCAAATTAAACCACAGTGAGAAACCACTTCACACCAGTAAGAATGGCCATCATAAGCAAATCAACAAACAGCAAGTTTTGGTGAGGTTGTGGAGAAAAGGGAACGTGAATATACTGGTGGTGGGAATGCAGAATGGTGCAGCCACTGTGGAAAACAGTACGGAATTGCCTCAAAAAACTAAAAATGGAACTGCTTTTTGACCCAGCAATTCCTATACTGGGATTATACCCTAAAAATCTGGAAACAACATTACAAAAAAACCTATGTACCCCAATGTTCATAGCAGCATAATTTACAGTAGCCAAGTTTTGGAAGCAACCTGGATGCCCAACAGTAAATGAGTGGATGAAAGAGCTGTGGTACATTTTCACAACAGAATACTATGCAGCGGAAAGAAAGAAGGAGCTCCTACCTTTTGCAGCAGCATGGATGGAGCTGTAGAGCATTATGTCAAGTGAAATAAGCCAGGTGGTAAAAGACAAATATGCGATTTCACCTATAAGCGCAGACTAGTTAACAGAACCAACAAGCAAGTTAAATATAACCAGAGACATTGAAGTGAAGGAGAAACTTACAGTGAACAGAGGTGAGGGGGGAGAGGAAGATGGAGAAACAGGAGAAGGGTGGTCAAGGAACATATATGGGGGACTCATGGACAAAGTCAGGGCGGGTGGAAGGTTGGGGGAAGTGGACAAACTGTACTTTAACAACAAAAAAAATTAAAAAGAAAAAATGGATTATTATTATCACATAAGAGATAAAGAAACTAAGAACTGAATAGGTGAAATCTTTTTTTATAGTTTTAGCCTTTATTTTCACAAGTTATTATTTAATACCTGCTGTTATCAGAAACAGGGGATAGAGCTGAATTTCTAACTCTAAATTCTATGGATAACCAATATATTACTGTACTGGTTCTCAGCTTTCCAAGGGGATATTTAACAGTGTCTGGAGACCTCAGTGATTGTCACAATAGGGCAGAGATGGTACTAGCATCTATTGGGTGAGGCCAGGGATGCTGCTAGTTATCCTACAATGCACAGAACAGCCCTATCTGCAAAGGATTATCGACCACCAAATAGCAATAATACTGAGGCTGAGAAAGCCTACCTGATACCAACAGAATCTTACAGGGATAGAAAAAGAGGCAGATTCCCAACATTTAAAAAAGTAATAAGGGAAGCAAGACAGTGGAGTGAGAAAAGTAGCAATAAACAAATCAGCAAGCTCACTCTCTGTGCCTAAATAAAGAAGAAGGAGCAAAACCAAGTTTAATGAAATAAATGCTAAGTGTCTACTTGTGAAAAATCTCGCACTCTGCATGACCAAGGAGGCTCAGAGCTAGAAAAAAAAATGGTGTGGGCTAATTTTAAAATCAATTGGCTTTCAGTGAGTAAATACCATTTGAACATTGCCTGGAAAAAAAGATACTGTATATGTATTTGCATGCTTAGTTATGTGCCAGGCATTTATGCTAAGCATTTTATAAGCTATAAGCTAATACTGACCTTACTTTAGAGATGAAAAAACTGAGACTTTGATTTAATATGTAATTGAACTAGAGCAGAGCCTGGAGCCTGGGCCTGGACACCTGCACTCTGAAACCTTATTCTGGAATGCCTGTGAGAGATGGAAGTGACTTGGTTGGAAAGAACACTTTTTAAATTTTAATAAAATTGATATTAATAATTCACAAGAAAACAGTCATTTTACTAAGTATCCATTTATTTCTATTTCTCTTTGTGGCCACCATTTTTCCTGTTTTTTTGTACGCATTAAAAGGTAGCTCTTGTACTTTTAGTCAGCATTTTATTTAAAACAAACAAGCAAATAAAAAGCATCAAGAAACAAACAACCCCAGCAGTTTTCTTTATTTTGACATGCATATGTGTTGTTATATATATTACATATGAGAAATAATAATATGTTATGAGTTAAAACTTGGTGCCAAAGAGTGGTAACAGTACATTATGTTGATTTTGTTAATTTTACATTTTTGAGATCTGAAAATGTTTTGTACCACACGGAGAATGCAGATCGGCAGTTATTTTCATTTTCACTTGCTGATATTGGTTAACAACGACTTCACATTTAATCTATTTAATTTATTTTCTTCACAGTTAATCTGTTATTTTTCACATTTAATCTATTATTTTTGTTGAGATGTACATTTTATAGGTTGAATGGCTGCTTAACATTTTCCTGAAACCATTATTTTCTGCAAGAAAGAGCTTCCCCAGAGGATTCTAAAACTCTCCTTTTCAGAACAATAAACAATGGCTTTGTTATTTCTTGTTATAGGATTGTATAGTATTTCTATTGTAGAGGAAACTTAATAATCATTCATACAGATATTTGCTAGAACTTTCCTAGAGAGCTCAGCAGCCATTTGGAAAAAATCAATATCCAGCAGCGAGGGAAATCTTTTGGTCATTTCTTCCTGGGTACGCCCCCCTCCATTACATCAGGTAGTTAATTCTCTTGAATGGGTTTTATTGGATGTTGTACAATTAAATTCCCATGCTTATTCCTTGGAAAATACGTTGTCTAGTCCTGTGCAATTTAGACATAAAAGATTTTTTCACACTACTATTTTTTTTTCATCCTGGAGAAGAGAGGGACAGAAATGAAGATTCCAAGTTACTCAAAGGAAGAAAATGTTCTGAAGAAAGTCCTACCATACATTATTTATGTATTTAGAAATAGGTTGGACTGATAATAAAAATACTAATCACAATGGCTAAAATTTATCAAGCACTGCCTATGCTAAGCATTTCATCTTTACTGACTCCCCACACCACACACCCTAAGAGACTGTTTCCAAATTGGCCATTTAAAATGTGAAGAAAAACTGCATAGTTAGGTTAAGTAACTTGTTCAGCTAGTAATTGACAGAGGCAGGTTACAAGTCCAGGTGATCTGACTCTGGATTGGAAGATCCTGACTAAAAGACCTGCACAGGAGTTTGTCCTTTTCTACTGCGTCTCTCACTGACCCTCGTACAGTGTGGCCTTCCGTTAGTAAACAACTACGCAAAATGACACACACTACATGAACTCTTGGGAGTTAAAAATTTGGTAGACTGGGCTCTAGCCTACAGGATTAGGAATTTTGGAGGGCAATTAAGCTTCTTTGGGTCTGAGGAACTTTGTCTACGAAATTAATAGGCTCCATTATATAATTTTTGAAGTCCTTCCACAGGAGCTCCAGATACCGAAGGAAAATGTCATAGGGTTCCATCATTCATCATGTCTCTTTAGGTGAACTCTGAATGCACAGAACTAATGTCATTCTTTGAAGCTAATGTGCAAATGTGAAGTTTGTAGATCTTCTCTTACAGATGGGGTGCTGTTCTGGGCTGCCTGTTAGGAAGCACAGGAATAAAAATTAGGCATCTGCTCTATTAACCTGAAGCCAAAAGGATAAATTAAATATAAGTAAGTAGGAGCAAGGGCCATAAATATAATTTATTCTGGTATAAACTTCTCCTACTAATTTCTGATGTGTGCAAGGACATCAGAGTCACAGGGCATAAATGAAAATGGCTATGGCAAAAGGTCACATTTATCAGGTGAAGGAATCTTATTTTTTAAAAGATTTTATTTATGTACTTCTTAAAGAGAGAGGAAGAGAGGGAGAAGGAGAGGGAAAGAAAGATCAATGCGCAAGAGATACATAAATCGGTTGCCTCTCACACACCCTCAACTGGGAAACCTGGCCTGCAACCCAGGCATATGCCCTGACTGGTAGTCGAACCTGTGACCTTTTGGTTTGTAGGGTGGCATTCAATTCACTGAGCCATACCAGCCAGGGCAGGTGAAGGAATCTTCCATGTGCCAGGCATCTTAACCTCTCTTATGATACAGCCACATTTTCATAAATTAAACCATGTAAATATAAAATAGTGAGCTACCTAAGGATATCTTACTTTATGTATAAAATTTGAATAAGGAAATTTTTCCCAAATTAAAAGTAGAATCCTATTCAAGTCCACTGGAAACTGAACCCTCCACATAGTGGAGCTAGTTTAAGTGGTAAAAAGAAATACCCATCTCTCTGCTTCACAATTAACCTTGACTTATTTGACATCACCTGGACCACATCTCTGTCTCATTAGGTGACAGTCTTGTATCTCACTCCGTTACAACATGAGCTCCTGACTCCATGTCTAGACATTCTCTTATAAATATAACTTGATATTTTTTCCATCTAACAGTTAAAGTTCTAGGGTCCATCTATAATGGAAAAGGTGTTTGAATTCATGTATGAGCATGAAGTTTATGTGTGCAGGATTTAAAGCCATCACTTGGCACATCCTGAACTGCCTACATGCAACTTCTCTTGCAGCTTGCACAAGAACTTGTTTAAACTTGAAAATGACTATCTTAAAATCTGTAACTTATAGGTGAAAAATGAGCTACAACATAGATTACTTTTTAGGTGTAATGGTGAATAAACATGTTCAAAATTACACAGAATTGCTCAGTGAGAAAGGAACCACATAACAAAATTCTCACACATCTATCAGAAACTATTCTTTAAAGGACATACAGTACAGTTATCAAAGCATACAAGCTTCTATAAAAACTACATTGCCTTTAAAAATAGGTAATTAAAAATAGAGATTTGCTGGTTATTTACCATCTTTAATATTATTGCCATAAAAATCATTCAGAATGCTCATAAAAATTGCTTTCCATGTTTCTTATGACTTAAAACAGTTTCTAAGCAACTGGACTAATCTTCATTCTTGGAAACATTTGTCAGAAGTTTAAGATAAAAAGAAAACATTCTTATGATGTGCCCCTCTTGAGAGAGCAGTAGAGGCAAGTTCTGAGTCCAAAATTATTCATTTCTGCTTCAAATCTTTCTTAAAACCTTTTCCATGGTTGTGATGTGCAAGAAATAGCTAGAGAATTTATATCTCCACCCCCTCAAGTAACAAAAATCATCCACTCTCCTTTTTTTTTCTTTTTTAACAAATATGAAAGAGGAAAACTGTCCGTGATGGTTTGTGGAGAGTAGGTGTGTGCGAGATCTGCTATTTCCATGGCTGGTTCAGAAGCTGGTGTCACGATTGCTTCCTACACAACAACATGGGAAACCAATTAGCAGCAGGAATCCCAGTTGGTAGAATTGCCAATTGTACCTGTTAAGTAGACAGTTACTTGAGGGAGGAATCCTCAGGAAACCTTAGAAAAGCCAGTCAATGTTTCATTTAGAAATTAAAATCTCCAAAAATGGTATTACACATTGCAAAGTCTTTTGTTTTTGTTTTTTGGTATATTTTATTGATTTTGCTATTAAAGTTGTCCCATTTTTTTTCTCCCCTTTACCCCTTGGCCCTGCATCCCATCCCATCATCCCCACACCTCTTAGTTCATGTTTATAGGTTGTACATATTAGTTCTTTGGCTTCTCAATTTCCTATACTATCCTAGCCTCCCCCTATTTTTTTTGTCAACATTTCCCCACCACCACTTTCCCCAGCCCCACTCATCACTACGTCCCACCTTCAATCCTTCCCCCAGTTGGCTTTGTCCATGGGTCCTTTATGCATGTTCCTTGATGACCCTTCCCCCCCTTTTTTCCCTATTATCCCCCTCCTTCCTCCCCTCTGGTTACTGTCAGTTTGTTTTTTATTTCAATGTTGCTGGTCATATTTGATCTTTGTCTTTCCTTTTGTTTATGTGATGTATTATGTTGATTGATTTGTGAATATTGTACCATCCTTGCATCCCTGGGATGAATCCCACTTGATTGTGGTGGATGATCTTTTTAATGTATTGCTGGATGCAGTTTGCCAATATTTTGTTGAGGATTTTAGCATCCATGTTCATCAGTGATATTGGTCTGTAGTTTTCTTTCTTTGTTTTGCCTGTATCTGATTTTAGGATTAGGATGGTGCTGGCCTCATAAAGAGTTTGGGAGTTTTCCCTCTTCTTGGATTGTTTGGAGTCTGAGGAGAGAGGTTAGCTCTTCCTAAAATGTTTTATAAAATTCTCCTGTGAAACCGTCTGGTCCAAGGCTTTTGTGTGTTTGGACTTTTTTGATACTGCTTCCACTTCACCAGCTGTTATCAGTCTGTTCAGGCTTTCAGTTTCTTCTTCATTCAGTTTTCGAAGATTATATTTTTCTAGAAATTTGTCCATTTCACCCAAGTTTTCAAATTTCTTGGCATATAGTGATTCTTAGTACTTTCTTACAATCCTTTGTATTTCTGTGGTATCAGTTGTAACTTCTCCTCTTTTATTTCTGATTTTATTTACTTGGGTCCTCTCCCTTTTTTTCTTAATGATTCTGGTTAAATGCTTGTTGCTTTTGTTTATCTTTTCAAAGAACCAGCTCCTGGATTTATTGATCCTTTGAATTCTTCTTTTAGCCTCTATTTCATTCAATTCTGCTCCGATCTTGATTATTTCCTTCCTTCTGCTTTCTTTGGTCTTTGTTGTTGTGTCTCCAGTTCTTGTAGATGTAGGGTTAGGTTGTTTATTTGAAATGTTTCTATCCTTTTTAGGTTGGCATGTATTGCCTACCTAAAAACTTTTTTCTCTGCCTATGAGTTCTACCTAAGTTCTACCTATGAACTTTTTTCTTGGGACTGCCTTCGCTGTGTCCCATAGGTTTTGGACTGTTGTGTGTTCATTTTCATTTATTTCCAGAAACCTTTTGATTTCTTTGATCTCATTATTGACTCATTCATTGTTTAATAGCATGCTGTTCCATCTCCATGAGCTTGAGTGTTTTTGAGTTTTTTCCTTGAACTTGGTTTCTAGTTTTAAGCCCTTCTGGTCTGAGAAAATGCTTGGTATGATTTCAATTTTCTTAAATTTGTTGAGGCTTGTTTTGTGTCCTATCATGTGGTCTATCTTCAAAACTGTTCCATGTGCATTTGAAAATAATGTGTAGTTTGCTTTATGGGATGAAAGATTTATATATATCAGTTAAGTCCATTTGTTCTAATGTGTCATTCAGTTCCACGATATCCTTGTTGATATTTTGTTTGGATGGTCTATCCGTTGTTGACAGGGGGGTACTACAATCCCCTTACTATAAGTGTGTTGCTGTCTATATCTTTCTTGAAGGCCTCCAGGATTTTCCTTATATATTTGGGTGCTCCTATTTTGGGTGCTTATAAGTTCACAATGTTGATGTCTTCTTAATAGACCCTCCCCTTGAGTATTACAAAGTGCCCTTCTGGGTCTTTTTATGGGCTTCGTTTTTAAGTTTATTTTGTCTGACATAAGTATTTCTGTCTCGGCTGGTTTTTTTCCTGTCCATTTGCTTGGAATATATTTTCCCAACACTTTACTTTCAGTCTGTGTAGGTATTTTGTTCTGAGGTGGATCTCTTGTAGGCACCATATGTGCAGGTCATATTTTCTTATCTATTCTGCTACCCTATGTCTTTTAATTGGAGCATTTAATCCATTTACATTTAAAGTTATAATTGATAGATACTTATTCCTTTTTTCCCTTGTACTTGTGTTCCTCTCTCTCTCTCATCCTTTGTCTTCATCTTCTTAACTCAGTCCCTTTAGTATATCTCTCAATGCTGGTTGGTAGAGGTATATTGTTTTAGCCTTCTTTTGTCTGGGAAACTCCTTATTTCACCTTCCATTTTAATTGAGAGCCTTGATGGGTAGAGTAGTCTTGGTTGCAGGCCTTTGCTTTTCATTACTCGGAATATTTCTTGCCATTCCTTTCTGGATTGTAGTGTTTCTGTGGAGAAGTCAGCTACTAGCCTTATCAGGCCTCCCTTGTATGTTCTACCTGTTTCTCCCTTGCTCCCTTTAAGATTCTCTCTTTGTCTTTGATATCTGCCATTTTAATTATGATGTGTCTTGGAGTGGGTCTCTTTGGGTTCCCCTTTAATGGGACAGTCTGGGCTTCCTGGATTTGTATGACTTTTTCTCTCCTCAAATTTGGGAAGTTTTCCATCATCACTTTTTCAAACAGGTTTTCTATCCCTTGCTCCTCCTCTTTTCCTTCTGATATCCCTATTATATGGATATTATTACATTTCATGGTGTCTTCCATTTCCCTTAACGCCTCTTTGTTCTTTATGAGCCTTTTTTCATTTTCTCACTCTTTCTGGGAGTTTTTTTCTACTGTGTCCTCCAGCTTGCTGATTTGATCCTCTGCTTCATCTAGCCTGCTTTTGATTCCTTCTACTGTGTTCTTCAATTCAGAAATTGTATTCTTCATTTTCTCTTGGTTCTTGTTGATAGTTTTTATGTCCTTTTTCATGTTGATAGTTTGCAGGTAGTTCCTTGTAGTTTCCCTGTAGTGTTTTGTAATCCTCACTGAGTTCACCGAGTTCATTGAGCTTCCTTATAACCATTGTTTTGAACTCAATATCTGATAGTTTACTTGCCTCTATTTCATTTAGTAGTCTTTCTGGGGATTCCTTCTTTCCTTTTGATTGGGGCTTATTTCTTTGTCTTCTCACGATTTGGCTGCCCAAGCAAAACAACAAACCACAAAACCCAGGAAACAATCCCACGACTGCAAAAATAACTCCTCCCTGCAATCCCGTTATCAACAGCAAATGAACCAGTATTAATAAGGTTGTAAAGAGACTAAGACTATTATAAGGAAAGAAATAAACTATAGTGTAAAATCTAGTGACTTAGTATGCACCAACTTTATGGACAAGAAATAAATGTTAAAAAGTTATGCAGTGAAGAAAATATCGCAAATCATGGAGAAGACTGCAGTGGATTTTGCCTCAGTAGCCTGTAGTATTCACCACTTTTTTTTTTTTTTTCCTAGATCCACTTCTGGTGATGTCAGATGTTTACCCCGCCTGCCCTGAGGCAGCCTATTGCAGACTTTCCAGGATTTATTGTCTGTGGCTGCCTCCTTTAGTTGCTGCCCTACTCACTCTGCACTCAGCAGTCAGGCTTAAGCAACATAGGGCTGGGCAGAGGCCCTCCTGGGGGCGGGGCTATTGTTTCCTCTCCTGGATCCTGACACTCAGGGGAGTGGTCTCCCTGAGCAAGATGGCTGCTGCCACGTGGGGGATGACTCAACACTGGGTTCCAGATGGCTACTTTCTCAGTTCTCTCCCCAAAGTCTCCGTCCCCAGTCTCTCCGCAGGCGTCTCTAGGTCCCTCTGCCACTGTCTTCACTGGAGCCCAGGTAAGTGGCTACAAATGAAAATTTATGCGTTGGCCCTTTAAATGACGCTTTCAGTCTCCAGCCGCCCGTCTTTGGCAGAGAGCAACTCTGCCGCTTTTCACAGCTGGCTGTTATCTGTGTACTTTTGGGGCTATGTTGCTGTAGGTTGGAGATCACCGCTTATGGTTTAGACCCCACTCTTCTCTGGGGCATCCAACTGGCTGCTTAAATATCCCTCTGGCGCTGCTGCCTGAGGGTGCCCAGCCAGCTTTCTCATGTCTCTGCTGCACTCCTTACCAGTCAGGTTGTGCTGAACTGATTCTTTTGTCTGTACGAGGTTACAAGGCTTCTCTATAGCTGTTGTTCAGTTGTTTGTTCTGGGTGATTTCTCCACAATTTAGTTGTAATTCCAGATTGGTCCTGGGAGAAGGTCAGTGTGACTTCCATTCAGTCCTCTGCTATCTTGATCCTCCACATTTCAGTCTTTAGTAAGCAAAATGTAGCACAACAGAAATTTGTTAGTATCATAATTATTATCTCGCTTATTATTTTGTTTTATAACTTGGTACAAGCCTTTCAACAGACACAAAAAACATTTGTCAGAAAGCGGAAGATTTGTTCCACAAGAACAAACATTGATACTAAAAATTAAATTAAATTAAACATTTTAGAAGTTGCCTGGAGAAAATTTGAGGTAAGAGATGATTACTTCGGGGTAGATTGGAAAATGGTGGTCTGGGATTCTGAGGGCTCCAAGAAGATGGAGCATCATGTTGCTGGCAGGTCATTTTACTGGTTCGGCATTGAGACTGAAATACCCACCTGTATTAGCGAGTACGAAGTAGAGTGAACTACTGATGTTAGTGTCATAGCGGCAGGGTCAGTGGTTTAAACGAACTCTAGAGGCTCCACTTACCCATTTGTTTGTTCCAGAAAGTACCATGAGAGAAAAGGTGCTAGAAAAAGCAATTTGGAAAGACCTTCTTGAGAGATTTTTCATAAAATCAGAGTCCTGGTCTACAAAATATATACTGAGAGCCCTATCATTTGGTCCTTGGTCTTATAACACTTCTTTGTAGATATCGTTTCTCCTACCTCCCCTTTTTTTTTACTACATTATGACATCAAATGGATCTTCTGAGGTGCCAGGTTCCCTGATGCCCATGGAGGCTGATTGTCTCTTCTGAGAAAGTTGGCAGGTTTGCTCTGATCCAGCCAGTTTGTCTGTTGTAAGAAGTTATCACTAACTTCAATTTCCAGGCGGTTTTTCAGGTGTTTCAGGTGCTTCCCAGTTGTTCCCTTAGAGGTCTTGTAACTGAGCATGGCCTGACCTTAGGAACCCTTCGTGTTCCAAATTTAGGTATTTTCAAACTTTGTCTAACCAAATAATCCTTTTTTCAAAGAAGTGTTTACAAAGATGTCCAGTAAATAAAATAGAGAGGAAGAACTGCTGTTGCTGAGTTTGGGATCCCTGTCTGCTCATTACCTACATCCACCCGCTGCCTTTGCCTGTTCCACAGCAGCCACTGAGGGATGCCATTGACCATCTAGGGCTCCGCCATAGCCAGTGTGGAAAAAGCTGCGTAGACAAAATCTGTTCATTGTCTTTAATTTCTGGAGGCCTATTACTGTGTTACCTGAAAATGTTCCATCTGCACTCTAAAAATACTCTTGATTCTCCGTGAAAACTAGCCTTGTGATACTGATCTGTACCTGCAGAATTGTAGTATTCAGAAGTCTTTAAGTAAGCGGCAAAGAACCCAAATCAATCTCATCTTAAGGGGTCCTATTGGCAGAGATAATTACAGCACAAGGTTCAAGCACAGCTGGCCTCCAGAAAGCTGACAAGAGGCACGATTCCATCTCCTGTTTGTTTTTTTTCTCTCTCTTTTCCTGTCATCACCTCAGTCTGCTTTATTTGTGTACTTTATTTGTGGTGTTGGCTTTATTTATGGGCAGGCTTTCTTCATGTGGTCGCCCCTTCCCAAAGTCTTTAAGGTGCTTTTCTCTTCTAGTAATTCCAATACGATATTTGGAATTGTGATTCATTGGACCAGTTGTTTTTAATTAATAGTCCTTTTTTTTTAAGAGCAGTTTTAGGTTTGCAAATAAATTGAGCAGAAAATACAGAGTTCCCATATATCCTTTTTCCCTACACACACAGTTTCCCCTGTTAATATTTTTCATTATTATGGTACATTTACTACAATGGGTAAACCAGTATTGACTTATTATTATTAACTAAAGGGCATAGTTTGCATTAAGGCTCATATTTTGTATTGTACAAATTGTATGGGTTTTGACAAATACACAATGTCATGTTCCTGCCATTACAGTATTGTAAGAAATAGTTTCACTGTCTTAAAAATCCCTTGTACCTATCTATCCTTCCCTCCCTCCCACTGAACTTCTGATAGCCAGTAATAGTTTTGTTTTTTACAGAATGTCATATAGTTGGAACCAGAGCATTTAGGCTTTTCAGACTGGTTTCTTTCATTTAGCAATATTTATTTAAGGTTTCTCCATGTCTTGTTGTGGCTTGAAAGCCCATTTTATTTTATTGTTGCATAACATTCCATTGCATGGATATACCATAGTTTATTTATTCATTCACCTATTGAAGGACATCTTGAATGCTCCCAAGTTTTGGCACTTTTGAATAAAGTTACTATAAACATTTGTGCACAGGTTCTGTGTGAATATAAGTTTTCAGATCATTTGGACAAATGCCACAGAGCATAATTTCCAGATCGTATTGTAAGACTCTGTTTAGCTTTGTGGGGAACTGCTAGACTGTTTTTCAAAGCGGCCATACTGTTTTGCATTTTCAGCAGCAATACATGAGATTTTCTGTTTATCCACATCCTGGTCATTACTTGTTTCAGTGTTTGAGATTTTAGCCATTCTCAAAAAATGTGTAGTGGCATTTCATTGTTGTTTTAATTTGCAATACCCTAATGAGGTTGGACCGGTATTAATTAGTGTACATCCTTGAGACAATCTCTGTAGTTAAAGGGGTGGAATATGTTATTATTCAAGTCTATGTCTCAGACCTATCACTCAAGTGGAGACCACAGGATAGAGACAGATTTGCAGTTAGCAAATTTACAAAAGAGAAATGATTTGCGGTTATCCAAGAAAAAGAATTTGATGACACACTGATAAACACATCAGATGTATGCACAAAAAGACAAAACCTCCTGACAAAAATATATTAATATTATAGGAGGTGTTGATATTTAAATAAACCTCTGATGAAAAACACGTCATGTTATTTTAAAATGTCAATAAAGTAATGTATATATGGAGTGGAGGTTGAAATAAGTGGCAGTGGAATCCTTGGGCTTACTATCTACAATTTAAAGAAAGGTAGAATAGCCCTGGCTGGTGTGGCTCAGTTAGTTGGAGCACGTCCTGTAAACTGGAAGGTTGAGGGTTTGATTCCCAGTCAGGGCATATGCCTAAGTTTTGGGTTCAGTCCCTGGCCAAGGCACATACAAGAGGTTGCCAATCAATCTTTCTCTCCCTCTCTCTCCCCCTCCCTTCACCTCTTTCTAAAATCAATTAGCATGTCCTTGGATAAGGATAAAAAAAGAAAAAAGAAGTAGAATAAAATATGTTTATTTTCAATATTAATTCTTCATTTTGCATATCCATTCATGAGTATGTATAGCTCCTTTCTGTATGAAACATGTCACATAGTGGAGAAGAAATAAACAACCCACTAGAGGTCCTTTACAATTTAAATTAAGCTATTATTCAATGTAATTACTAGACTGAATGTTTTAAAGTTTCACTAAATAAGAACTATGAAGGTTGTTTACTCTACAAAATGGTTCATTGAACTTATGAATAATCAGCAACGACTGTGAGTTGATCACATAGCGTATGTTTTATTTGAGAATGTGTTATTGGCAATGCATATACAATGCCTGTTAATTCAGTCAAATAGTTTTTTACATATGTTGATTCAATAAGGGTTTTTTGAAAATGAATATATTATCCAATTAATAAGTTGCCACTCTAAATCCAGTTGATGAGTCTGAATCTTCAAGTAGGAAGGAATAGCATGGGTTAAATGTGCATAATCATTTGCACAAGTTAGTGATGTGGCTTCAGGAGAAAATAAGGGATCTAGTGTAAATATTCCATAGTTTCATAATGATATTTGTCCAATGATTGATTTAATCTTGGAATTGATCATTAGCAGCAGTGTAAGCCATATGGCAACTGATGTTTACAAATGTGCTTTTATCAGTTATTTTTATCCATTGAGGACAACTATTTATAGATGCAATATTGTGTAAGTTTTTTTAATGCAGTGGTTTAAAGACTTCATTCAGTAATATATTGTTGTAAAGATTCTACTGTATAGAATGTTCTCCTGTGCAGAATCTTTGTAATATCATGAAAGAATAGTGTTGAAAGAATTTAAGTTGATGATAAGTTAATTCCATTCAAAGAGCTGTACTTATTTCACCCAAAATTCTTATAGCATTAGCAGTTGGTATTTCCTGGAAATGCATTGGAAAAAAAATAGAAAATAGGAATCTATTTATATGGAAGATATAGATTTTTGCATACTATATGAGAAAGCAGATTCATCCTAAGTCAGATGTCCGAGAAATGGTGGAGTTTGCTAAAGAGAGGAAATATTATATATTTATATAAATTTTATCAATATCTGTTATTGTTTTTAACTCATTGCTATGACAGGATTTGCGAAGGATGGGAACTGAGGTACTTACATATTACACTAAAACCTACCACAGTAGTTATTGGCTTAATTGCCCTGCTTTTGTATTGAAAGGAGACAAGCTATTTTTGCATCTATAACAATAGATGTATAACAAAGGGCCATATTTTCTGACTATTAATTAGAGAACATAGTTTTAAGTTTATCCATTCATTTATCCAAGTGATTGAAATTTTAATTTACCTATGATTTAAGATGTCACTTAACTGCCAACATCTAATAATGTTAGAACTTTATTATAATACTTTATTATCATTTTCATTATCATAACTGTTGATGTTGTCATTGTCATCATGAACATTCCATTTCTATAGCATTTTATAACAGTCAAGTTACACATTACCCAAAATAGTCAAATCAAACATGGTACCATATTTTGGTCAAAAATCATTTTTGGTTCTGAATTTACAGGAGAGACAAGGGGAGAATCTAGATTGAGATGAGTTGATTTAAAGATGGAATCCACTGTCCACTACCAGAATAGTTCATCTGGATCACTGTGTTTTACTATAGGTAGAACAGTGGATTGAGGAAAGTAAGGCTTAATCATTAAATGATTTTCTAAAATCCACTGAATCATTCTGAGCCTTTATTCCCTCCACTGGAAAACTGAGAGAGCAGAGTAGAATGAAGTCAACACAAATGCTTAGCTTATGTAGTCACTGTCTTTTAAAATGGAATCGAATTGTCACAGTGGAATGTCATTTCACTTCCTCCCGACATCTTTATCACTATGTCAGTTTCTGAAAGAGTTGCCACCTGTCTGCACAACTCTTCCCACTCTAGTCTGGGCTATACAGTAACCTGGCTTTTGATTCTCTGTCCAGAACAAGATCAATTTTTTATTCCCCCTTGAGTGCTTTATTTTAGAAGATTCTAGCTATGGGAAAAACATATATAAGAAGACAAATCAGGTATCATCAGAATATATTTTTTAAATGTCTCCAGTCATATATGTTTCTAGAAAAGAATGCTTTTAAAACTTGCTGCTGTTGTTTGTCCATCTGTGTTTATTCAGTTTGACCCAGAAAGGAGGGACCTTGTAATTTTAAGAGCAAATATAGAACTCAATATTTCATTTATTCAGAAGGGGGCACACTTGTGCTTTTAATAGCAGATATATTCATTTTTGCTAGTATATGAAATTTATACATACATTTTTAGGAAATGACAGAACTATTCCTCATTATTAGGATTTCTTAAAATATACATGTATCTATTGGGGGGGCAAGGACTTTTTTAAAGTTAAATTTCCTATTAATTTGAAAGCTTTATAATTTTGTTTGATAATTATTTAAAGTGAACAACCTCACTATTCATAAAGACTTCTCTGACCATGGAAATAACATGCTTTTGACAACTTCTGATCATATTAGTTTATCAGAGTTTAGTTTCTGAATTTTAGCAACCCATAGCCTTAAAAATATGCTCCCACCTATCTTCATTAATAGCGTGTCATCTTTTGTATACAAAGATGAAAGTGGCCTACTTGGAAAAAGAAGACTCCCCAGCTGGTATAGCTCAGTGGATTGAGCGCTGGCCTGCGAACCAAAGGGCCACCAGTTCTTTTCCTCAGTCAGGGCACATGCCTGGGTTGTGGACCAGCTCTCTCACTGGGAGTGCGAGAGAGGCAACCACACATTGATGTTTCTCTCCCTCTTTTTCTCCCTCCCTTCGCCTCTGTCTAAAAATAGAAATTAAAAAAAAAAAAAAAGACTAATGAAACAAGTTATTTTTCTATGAGTGGGCTTACTTGCCCTGAGTCACAACCGTCTTTTCAGGAGCAGAAGGTAGACCTTGGCATGGTGTTTGCCTAAGATTAAGAGTTTGATCTAGCCCTGGCTGGTGTGGCTCAGTGGGTTGAGTGCAGGCCTGGGAACCAAAAAGTTATGGGTTCAATTCCCAGTCAGGGCACATGCCTGGGTTGTGGGCCAGGTCCCCAGTTAGGGGTGCACAAGAGGCAACTGATCAATTTGTGAACATCGATTTTTCTCTCCTTTTCTTCCTCCCTCTTTCTCTAAAAATAAATAAATAAAATCTTTAAATGTATATTTTTTTAAAAAAGAGTTTGCTCTGAAACTTTTAAAAATCATGTATAGCTCCCACAATTTTGACGTTAGTACTGGTATGTCCTACTTAATTTAAGCATTTGGTCAAGAATGATAAAACCTGAACAGTTTAAATCATACAGGAACACTTGTATACAGGAACACCTGAATACAAAGAACAGGAGAAGATAGAATATAATTAAATTTTGCTTTGAGGTTTTGTTAAATATAATTTTGGTTTAATCACTATGACAATATGTATGACAAAGGTGCATATATATAATATCCAAAGAGCTTTTACAAATTATTAAGAATATTTAAAGTACAGCAGAAAGTGTGCAAAAGATGGTCATTCAACAATTTACAATAAGGAGGATGAATGAAAAATACTGTTATGTACTTAATGTCTCTACAGTATAGTCTATGTTATAATCCAAAAACTGCATGTTAAACATTGAGATTGAGTTTTGAACTTGTATAAATGACTAAGATTATTTTAATTTTCAAAAAAATTTTTAGAAAAGATTTATATTTACTTATTTTTAGAGAGAGGTGAAGGGAGGGAGAAAGAGAGGGAGAGAAACATCAATGTGTGGTTGCCTCTCATGTGCCCCGCCCCCCACCCGGTTACCTGTCCCATAACCCAGGCATGTGCCCTGTCTGGGCACCGAACCGGCGACCCTTTGGTTCACAGACCAGAACTCAATCCACTGAGCCACACCAGCCAGGGCAGATTATTTTAATATTAATCAGAAATGTTGATTTATAGGTTAGTAAAAGAGTATATGTGTAAATGTCTTTATACTTGTACAAAAATACATATTATTAAGTAAAAAAAAGTCTTTCATGTATATTTAAATATATACATGGGTATATATGCGCTTTCGAGTTGTTTTTATTTTTTATTATTAAATCATTTTTTATTGTTATTCTATTACAGTTGTCCCAGCTTTTCCCCCTTCACCCTCCTCTGCCTGTCCTACCTCCAGCTCCCAAGATTTGCCAGAAAAAAAGGGGAGAGGCGAGAGTGAGATTTCTTAGCTTTTAGTTTCTAGCTGGGTAGGAGCCCTACCTAAGTAATCTCTCTTCTTTTCATTTCCCAGGCTAGTGTTTATCACGTCTCTCCTTCCTTGAATATATTCTCAATCTTCTGCCCTTGCAAACTTTTCTCTCTAAGGTTGGTAATGTTGATGCAGTTATAAATTGGAACTGCCTTTCTAGATGATACTCTGACAGTATATATTTCCAATTTCAGAGTATAAACCTTGATCAGCTGTTCAACATCTCCCTTGAGGAAGTAATTGGACATTTTAAAAAGCTAAATGTACAAACACGTTTATTGCCATGTGCTTAAAATAGTGAGCAATTGTAACCACTTAATTGTCCATCAAAGGGAATTAGTTAAGTAAGTTGTGCTGAAACCCTCCAAATGAATATTTTATAACTATTAATACCATAAAAGGATTCACATATGTTAATTTAAAGTCAAAATATTTTGGTAAATTGAAAAAAGTAGGTTAAAACAGAGATTATGGGGCGATTTCAGTTATATGAGAGAAAAACCTACCATTATGTAGGTATAGAATAAATACCTGAACTACATACTCCAAAATTCTTTTTAGTGATTTTCTTGGCATTGTAGGATTATATATGTTCTTTATAATCTATCTTACTCCAACATTTTAAAATCATGCATTTAACATATGTTCAGAAAATATAACAGAATTGTTGCTAAAACACAGCTAATCTGAAACTCAAATTGCTTAAAGTCTTCATGGAGAGAAAGTCAGACTAGAAATTAACTTTGTAGTGATAGGAGCTGTGAACAGAAGGGTAGCAAGGAAGTTGAGGGGCGA